>JAJOOO010020111.1:0-11746 GCA_029582685.1 Solanum piurae
GTGGATTTGATTAACAAGTAGTAACATTAACACCATGTAATATTGTTTTGTCGATATTTATAATAATATTTTTAAATTACAATTTATAATTTATTTTAATAATTATAAAAAAAATTAATTTTTAAAAAAGTGGGCTGGCCCGGCAAGCCTGTAGCCCACGTACTTGTGGGCTGGGCCGACAATTTTCTGGCCCACACAAAAAATGGGCTAGCCCGGCCTGACCCGTAAAATGTCAAAGCCTGTATGGGTTAGCCCGGATGGGGTGGGCTAGCCCATATTGACAGCTCTAATTGTTATGTGTTTGATACATAAGTAAAAAGTATTTTCCTAAAATACTAGAGTAGTAAATCTATAAAAAATAATAATAAATAAATAAATAAAAAGTGGGAATGAATCGCTACGGAGGTAGAGGTAAAATAAAGTATGTTAAAAAATATAGTAAATACAATCAATATAGAATAGAAGTGAAACTTTCTTTTTCCTCAAATACACCCTTTAAAATCAATATATTCTATAATTCCTATGTAACATGAGTTAATATCCTAACATTTACTTAAAAGGAACAACCTAATTTTGAAGCAAATTCTCGAGTTTCCAAGAACACACGAATATACTTTAATTAAAAGAAACAATCAGGATTATAATAGAGTGATAAATACTTCTTTATCCTCAATTTCGTATTTGGATTCCCTGGATACAAAATCGATTCTTTTTATAATTAATAATAATAACATGAAAGAGAAATTGGTCGGCCTTGCTAACCAACTTACAACCCCCCCCCCTACACACACACTTCTTGAAAAACTTACCTGCTCTCTTATTATACCAAACTTCTTTTTATAATTTTGATCTGTATAGAAATATAACATATATATTTTAAAAAGCTTAATTTAATGAAAAGTTTTAATAGCCATACAAATATAATGATTCATTTAAAACCATAAACTTTTAAGAACTTTTATGTTTTTTCCTAAATTTCATGACGAATCAAACTACATAACTAAAAATCTAAAACCTAAGAAGTATGATATATATCTCAAAAATGAATTTAAAATGAAGAAATATTTAGTGCTTATCGAATTGTATCATATCATATTAAAGTGCAAGTGGAGACCAATTTGCAACATTTTGTTATCATTTTCTTAATGAAATACTAATCTCAATTATTCATTTAGTAGGAAATGGACAACGTCATTTGCGTAGTTTAAAACATAGAAACAAGTTTTGTGGACATAATTTATCATTGACTTTGACAATATTAACGAGGCATTGAAAATGTTAAACTAACATGATTATACAAGCAACGTGAGCTAAATTTTTTAAAAAGAAAAATCAAAGGTCATATTTAATTGCCACAAGCATTCATATATCATTCAAAAGACGACCCAATTCAAGAATTTCACTAAGCGTGTTTAAAAACTAAAAATAGAATACCAGATATGTGAACTAGAACCTAAAGGTAGTGGTTGAACCCCTCAACCACTACTTCGACCTCTAATCTTTTGTTCAGGAGGTTCAAATTCTATATATATACATTATTTTTTCCCTAAGAGTTCAAATGGGAAGCTATATAACATTATAAATAAGAACTTCCATCACATAAATTATTGCAAACCAACCAAAAAAAAGAACTTAGAGATGGAATGGGAATGGAGCTATCTGTTTTTTTCTTCAATCATCTTGTTACCAGCTTTCATCCTATTTTTTTCTCAGAAAAAGAGTACTAAATGTTCTTACAATTTACCTCCAGGGCCACCTGGATTACCATTTTTTGGTAACATGTTTGAACTAGGAACAGAGCCATACAAAAGAATGTCAGTTCTAAAACAGAAATATGGTCCTGTTTTGTGGTTAAAGCTTGGCACCTCAACAAATATTATGGTTGTTCAAACAGCTCAGGCTGCTGAAGAGTTATTCAAGAACCATGATATTTCCTTTGCGGATCGATTCATACCTGATGTAAATCAGGCACATAGTTACTATCAAGGGTCCTTGGCTTTAGCCCCATATGGCTCATTTTGGCGCTTTCAGAGACGGATATGTACTGTGGAAATGTTTGTACACAAAAGAATCAGTGAAACAGTCCCAGTAAGGCGAATATGTGTGGATAATATGTTAAAATGGATAGAGAAAGAAGCGAATTCTACTGAAAAAGGAAGTGGGATTGAAGTAACGCGTTTAGTATTCCTTGCATCGTTTAATATGGTAGGGAATTTGGTTCTGTCGAAAGACTTGGCTGATCCAGAATCTGAGGAGGCCTCGGAGTTCTTCAATGCCATGAAGGGAATCATGGAGTGGTCAGGTATTGCTAATGTTTCTGACATATTTCGATTTCTTAGAAAGTTTGATTTACAAAATTTGAGGAAGAAGATGGCGCGAGACATGGGGAAGGCCATTGAGATCATGTCTATGTTTCTCAAGGAACGCGAGGAAGAACGAAAGAAGGGTGTGGAGAAGGGGAATGATTTCTTGGATGTGTTACTTGAATTTGAGGGTACTGGAAAAGATGAACCAACTAAATTATCAGAACAGGAGATCACAATATTCGTGTTGGTAAGTTTTTTTTAAATAATCTCTAAACTTCTCTTTTCAAACATAAATCATTTTCATTTCAGTTAGATGAGTATTTGGAGCAGAAAACTCTGTTCTACTTAGACAATAATATATGCTCCTCACTCCTCAATAATGTTTTCCTACTTAAATAACGAGGAGTAATTTGATTGAAAAATTAGTTTGCAAGTTTTTTGGGATTCACACAAATAGCCAACTAGATTCACTGTCTACTTATCCTAGTCGGTAAACACTAATTATACACTGTTAAAATCCCCGTGAAATTTACCCTCAACTCCAATATTGAATTTCCATGAAATTAAATTTGTTGTATATGTCTGAAACAACAGGAAATGTTTTTAGCTGGTTCAGAGACGACGAGCAGCAGCGTAGAATGGGCACTAACAGAGCTTTTGCGCCATCCACAAGCAATGGCCAAAGTGAAAACAGAGATATCAAAAGTAGTAGGATCAAACAACAAGTTTGATGAAAGTGACATCGAAAATCTTCCTTATATGCAAGCTGTAATCAAAGAATCACTTCGTTTACATCCTCCTCTCCCTTTCTTGATCCCAAGAGAGACAATTCAAGATACCAAGTTCATGGGATATGACGTTCCAAAAGGCACTCAAGTCTTGGTTAACGCCTGGGCGCTTGGAAGAGATCCTGAATGTTGGGACGACCCTATGAGTTTCAATCCCGAGAGGTTTCTTGGCACAAAAATAGACGTGAAGGGTCAGCATTATGGGCTAATTCCATTTGGTGCTGGACGAAGAATGTGTGTTGGTTTGCCTTTAGGCCATCGAATGATGCATTTTGCTCTGGGATCATTGCTTCACCAATTTGATTGGGAGCTTCCCGATGGTGTCACTCCTAAATCTATCAATATGGATGAAAGCATGGGAGTAACAGCCAGAAAACGCGACTCTTTGAAAGTGATACCAATAAAGGCTTGACAACTCATTAATCTAATCGAGCCAACAAGTATTCGTCTTTATAGTTATATATTTTTTGCATATTTTCCTTATAATAAGTATTTGTAGTGCTAACTGGAGTTTCTGTTAGTACTAAAATTATAGTATGCAGATCTTTGTCAAACAAGATTGTAATTTGGTAAAAGCTAAGATAAGTGATTTCATTTCAAATGTACTGCACTACGAAACAACACCAGATAGGGCTAACAATCTAATATAGCCACATGTCAAAGAAGGTGAGATAATGATTCTTAGTTGCAAAGAGCAAATACAAACCAGCCTCACTATTACATTGGGGGCTTCTTGGTTATTTATACTCAAGAACAACAATGTTCCTTTAGTAGATATGGTTATGTCTGCAGTTTATATCGATGTTTACTTGGAGCATTTGGATATGTATGTTTGCGTAAACTCTGAAGAACGTGCAATGAGGGTTATTTGTGGTCTTTTAGTTGAGATACATGGATATTTTTATTTCAACTGTTCTTTAAATAGCTGCAGTTTTTTGAAATTGATTTTGATGCTTCTTGTATATGATTCCTTAATGGATTCTGAATACGAACTTGTGTTATACAGTTTTTGAAGTCGTTATACCATCTTGTTTTGGTCTCGATAACAACTCATGTCTATGATTTCGTATGCTTCCATCCTTATATATTGAGAAAGAAGAGCAACACAATTATTTTATTGGTACAGCTTTTATGTATATGTTCATCGTTTATACATCCTCTGGCCATGTTATTGTGCACATTAGAACGAGGAATTCATTAGATATAATATTTGTATCATGTGGTTCATTGTTATCATCAAAAGGTGCCATTTTGCTGCTGCTTATTTTCCAACAACATATCCAATGCAATCCCACAAGTAGAGTCGGGAGAGGGTCGTGTATACAAAACCTTATCCCTACATTGTGAAGATAGAGGCACGGTTCCGATAGACCCTCAGGTAAAGTAATTGTTCTTGTTATGCAACACTATTACTGCACAGTTAATTTTGTATTAAAATAAGAGAATCAAATATACTCTCCATTGATTTTTCTTGTTTTCTATTTCCAAACAGAGTGATAAAGAGAGCTAATGTCCTTTTGAGTGATTTTCCCCACATGGCCAACTGAGGAGAAGCTGAGCAAAGGCTTTAGTATAAGGCTAACAAAGAAACATACTTATCGCTGTTTTTGAAATAAAAAAAAGGTATATGGATGAAGTAATCAGAATGACAAGTGGTTACGGTTGCGCAAAGCGGAAAAAGTCGGGAACCAACTAGATTAAGATCGTAAAAACAGAAGCTTGTAATATAGCTAGATCAAATTCAATAAATGGAGTCCGGTAATAACATTATGAAACTGAACCCATATGTCAGAAAGCAGAAGCGACGGGTACGTTTGTTCGGGTTCGTTCATGTCTAATAAACTTCAAACAAAAGGAGATTCGGGTATCAGAGTTGAGTGGATAGGCGACAAGAGGAATTCTGGTAATTTTTTCCTAAATATGACCTTCCCCTCTCATAAAGAGAGTTTCTTGTTCCTTTTCTAACAAGGACGGGTCAATGGAGTGATCAGTAAGACCTATGGCCTAGGCTAGTGACATTCATTGCACTTTGGAAAGGTGCCAGCCTAAGGTCGGCCCAAGTGGTCCTTGGTCCCATTCAGGTGTTTGTTTGGAATGAATTTTTTTGCAAATAGAATTTTGACTAGACTATTGTGTCTTTGGAGCGTTAAATGGGTTGGGTTTAATTTGAGTATGACTAGAAGTGTCAAATGAGCGTGAGTATGAACTAAAGGTGTCAATGAGTGGGGTTGGATTGAATTTGAGCATAGTTGAGATAATAAATGGCCATAAGATCCCATAATAAATTTCAACCGTTTGTTGGCATGAATTTCCCTATAAAATAGAATATGATTAGGAGTGTTAAATGCGAATTGGGTCAAAAAAATTAAGTTAATAATTGATTCACCCAAGTAATTGATCTCTCCAATCATTATCACAGATAAAAATTGGGTCATAACCTAACTCGTTTAATCCTTACTATGTTTTAAATTCTTAATTTCTTTTCTTATACTTTGTTCGAGTACCTGCTAGAAAAATCTCTTATATTATGACTTTATATAACATATAAAATAAAAAATATATTTATTAAAAAAAATATTTAGATAGTTTCTTGAGTCTATTTGGACTGAATATCAGCACAATTTTAAAATGAACTAAATTAAGCTGGCCAAAATGGACCGAGTTAATAAAATAAATAGATCGTAAATTCACCCAAATCTAAACAAACTAGATATATCATGATTTTATTTGGCCCGAGTTAATAAATAAATAGATCGTAAATTCACCCAAATCTAAACAAATTGGATATATCATATGATTTTATGGGTTGATTTTGTCACGCTCTATTTTACTTTTGTCAAGTTATGTTCGCTTGTAAGATTTTGTTAAGACTTAAGTCATATGTGGCTCCTTAAATTGTCTGCATAATTCACTTAGACACCTCAACTAGAACATGAACTTATTCAACACCTCTATCGTCTTAAATTTGAACCACTTAAATACTTTATACAGACATGACACAAAAGGTATAATTCACACCTTAGTGAGCGCGTGAAATCAATATTTTAACATTTTCTCTTTTCATTTTCAATTTTTTTCTCATTATTTGTTTTAAAAATTAACAATCGTTGTTTCTTTGCAGATATAGAACTGCAAAGAGACCTCACCAATTCTTTTTTTTACAAATTTCTTTGTTCTTTTTTTTTTTAATTTTTTTCTTCTTATCATTGTACTATTAATAATTTTGCAGATGTAGAATTACTCCCGTCATTTTTTTCTGAAAAAAAATGAAGACCGCCATCCACAGTTCTTTGCCGGAAAAAATGGAGACCACCATCCACATATACTTTGCCGGAGAAAATAGAGATCATTATTCAAATATTTTCTCTCTCCCTCTTCACCTCTCCCACACACACCATCCCCCACCCAAATTCCTTCTTCCCCATAAATCGAAGCAAAAATAGAAAAAAAATCAAAATCAAAATAAACAAAGAAAGAATAGATCTTTTAAGAAAACACTAGAGAAAAGACATAAATACACAATCAAAGATGTCCCGTATTTGCATAAAGACACCTTAACTTTCAAAGTGTCCTATCACCCCACAGAACTATTTAATATATTTGTAAATGGGCCATTTTGACCCATTCCCTCGTCTATGTAGTAGCGCATGTTGCTCACTCCCTATGATAGAATTCAACCCGACCCGACCCTGTTCTTTGAAGAAAGTCGTTTTTCCTTTTCTTTTCTTATTTCTCAACTTTCCTTTTCCTTTTCTTCTTCTCAAAATCTGTAAAATAAAATAAAATGGATTCTTCAGAGCAACGTCGTAAGAGGAAAAGGATTTTCAGACCATCTTCTCCAACAACAACTCTTGTTTATTTCTTCTCTTTTTATGTTTTAGTTTTTTGATTTTTCTTTTCCTTCTTTCTATCAGATTCCTTTTCCTTCTTTCTATCAAGATTTTGGTAGTAGTTCCTTATTGCATTTATAAATTGAGGGTCGGGTTTTGTTTCCCGATCATGTTTTGTCCATGAAATTGAAAAATTAGGGCTAACAATGGCTATTTTGGGTTTAAAATTGGGGAAGATGACATAAATTGATTAAATAATTAATAATAAAGAAAGAAAATGACACGTGGCACTTTTAAATTGGTCCATGGCAGTGAAAACACGGAATGACGCGCCTCATGTGCGTGGTAACAATCCAGACGAGGAAATGGATCAAAATGGCCCATTTACAACGATATTAAATAGTTTTGTGGGGTGATAGGACACTTTGAAAGTTAAGGTGTCTTTATGCAAATACGGGACAACTTTGATTGTGTCTTTATGTCTTTACTCAAAACACTATTAATTTAAATGTGAATAAGAATGAAGGCATAAAGAGAAATAAAAATGATAAAATTCATACATAATATGGAGGATTAACAATGCTGAACAAGGGCGAGTGTTGGGGAAAAAGAATAAAGAGAGAAGTTTGGGGTGGGCTGCGGTGGGGGCGGGGTGAGGGATGTATAATTTCTAAAAAAAAATTAGTTGAAAGTCTTTTCTTTTTAGATTTTGACTTGTGTATATTTAAAAGGGAAAATACATTAAAAAAAAATCAAAAAAAACTTGGCAAGAAAATTTACTTTAGTACTTTAATTATACGGATGTTTATTTACCCTCCTAATCTCATTTAAAGTGAATAAATACCACCCTAAGAATACAAAACTAGTCTCACCATGGCAAGTATATTACACACGCGCCACATCATTGCCACATCAGAACCATGTTGGAAATCAGTTTTAAATTTTTTATTTTTTTTCCTTCCCTTCTTCTTCTCTCTCCCATGTCAGAAATCAATTTTTAAAATTTAATTTTTTTTTCCTTCTCTCTCCAATAGATGCACTACCTTCCACCTCCATTAGTGTTTTCTCCGTTCTTGCTTGATTATCATTAATTCTCACTAATGCCTTCTATATTTTCAACCTCAATATCTTCTAACAATTTCACCAATTTCTTTTGAAAAAATTCTCATACATTTTCTATCAATATCCATTGATGTGAGATTGCAACAAATATGGACCTACATTGAATTTTTTACCGATTTATTGCTCTCTTTGGTATTTGAGGACAAATAAATCAACTGAAAATGTAGATGAATTCGACCCTTTAGTAAAAAAAAAAAAAAACAATCCTTTCCAATATTCCATCTTCAAAAACCCATATTTTTTCATGACATACAACAATCATAATTTTTGAAATCATAAAAATGTGTTAATGAAATTTTCTTTTGTTTGACAGAATTCTCAAGTTTGATCGGAACAAAGTTTAATGATTTTTCTCTTTTTAGTAGATCTGAAAAAAAAGAAGAAGATGAAGATTAAGATGCAGGTGAGGTAAGATACAATGGGGGTGTTCGAAGAAGGAGAAAGGGGGCGAGATAAGAGGTTCAAAATAAGTGAAAAGGGCGAAGAAAAAGGGGATTGGGGGGTGAGTGGGTTTGGAGAAGATGAAAGTAGGGGTGGGTGATTTTTTTTTCTTTTTTAATTATATAATACATATATTAGTGGGGCCAATTTTTTAATCAAAAAGAAAGACGCGCTTGACTATTTTCTTTATGCCACGTCAGCATTAAGGGTGGTATTTATTCACTTTAAATGAGATTAGAGGGGTAAATAAATATCCGTATAGTTAAAGTACTAAAGTAAGTTTTTCTGCCAAGTTCAAGGTTTTTTTTTAATGTATTTTCCCTATTTAAAATTGTTTTTATAATTATGTTAAATTAATATGTCACATGTTCTCATTTGATTTGTTATTTTGCCATATGATATGCATGTGTATTACACACACTTCCCTCTTCTGACTAAGGGTCGAGGAAATGTTTAATATGTATTATTTTTTTTAAGATTGGAGTGCCTAATAGAAAATAAGGTATGTTGATGTGTCGAATTATGCAGTCAATTTAAAAGGGTCATAGGTGACTTTCGTCTTTTGTTAATTTGAGATTTACTCACATTTACTAATTGAGAAATTAGTATAATAACGACTTAATGGTTATATAAATTATCATTTGGGTGATTTGACACAAAATATAGACTATGGGACATTGTACGTGATTTGCCAAGAATACACGAATATAATTTATTTAAAAGAGTTCTCATAGTTAACGTAATTATCTTGAATATATTTATATTCACATTATTGAGATGAAGGAGATATTGATTGACCTAGCTAACCAACTTATTTTCCCCTTGAAAGTCATCACTGTGTTTTATTTGCTTTTTCTTTTATTTAATGTGAAATTATTTCTTTATTATGAATCCATCCAAAAAGATTAACGTATTTTGGTAACTTAAATTTTATCCTTAATGAGAAGCTTTGATTGTCATACAAATTTTTTTATGATAATATTTTTCTTTTTAAACTTCCTGACAAATCAATTACGTAACTGAAACGCAAGGAGTATGATAACTTAAAAATGGATTTAAAAGATAGAAATTTTAGTGTTTATCTAATTGTATCATATAATCGACAAGTGTCAATTATTGGGTACCAATTTACCAAAGTTTCTTACCATTTTACTTTATGAATAGTGATCGCAATTATTCTAAGTACGTCTACTATCATAGCAGATAAATAGTAGGCTAAATTAGAGGTGTATATAGGTCGGATTGGTTTGGTTTTCTATAAAAAAAATTAAATTAATTATATCAGTTTATTAAGTTTATAAACCAAATTAAATCAATATAAATCGGTTTTTTCGATTTCGGTTTTATCGGCTTTTTTAAGGAGTGTTTAGGTTTTACAATAGGAGAAGCCAATATTCATCTATTCATCTTCATTTTGTACAAGGTAGAGGTGTTTTTAGTACAAGAATTGCCTTTATTCTACATTTGGACACTTATTTGCTTTCTGGCCAATTTAATGCAGACATAATCATTTCATCTGTAACACATATCTATTGGCTGTCAAACAAATTACTTAAACTCTTTGATAGAGTCATTCACTATTGTAAGTGGAATGCAAGTGTTTTTTTTCCTCTTATGGTTCTATATGTATTGATAGGGTACATAAATGCGTGTATATACTCAATTGGTTAAGTGACAATTGTAGTTTCTACCTCAATGTCATTAAGTGGCATCAATTGAATATGTTAGTCAATGCACAAT
The DNA here is from genome assembly GCA_029582685.1 of Solanum piurae. Lineage (NCBI taxonomy): Eukaryota > Viridiplantae > Streptophyta > Magnoliopsida > Solanales > Solanaceae > Solanum > Solanum piurae. The sequence continues at coordinate 10,228 of JAJOOO010020111.1, forward strand.
TGCACACATGATCAGCAGGAGCAAATATCTTGTAAAAAATAAGTCTATTTAATATTGAAAATTAAAAACACAGCACTTCACATTATGTTTGTAAAATATCCTCTTAAAAACCCAACAAAAGAACTCCAAAGCTACTCCAATAATCTTCAACTACCATGATCCAGCTGCATATTTTCTTCATCCAAACTAATATATACTCAAAAGGTCACCTAGACATACATTCTGAAAGAAAGAAAATTATCAGCACGTGAACGAGTAACTAGACTTGTAAAATTAACTTCGTTAGATAATAAAGAACTGTAAAACGTTATTTCAATAAAGGGAAAGGAAATACCTATATATCAAAAGATTTGCAAAAAGCTATTTCATTAAACTAATCGATACTCAAAGGAGCACCTGGACATTCTGAAACGAAAAGAATTATTAGCACATAAATGAGTAATTAGATATTGAATCATTTGTCAACTCAACTTTGTTAGATCGCAACTAGCATAAAGTTGTTTTCAAAGTAGAAAATTAATATCAAAGATGGAGAATTAAGAATTAAATTAGTAAATTACCTTTTTCAACTTCTTCAATTTTCTGAACTTCCTCCAAATAATCTTGAACTTATTTGTAAAAGTTTCAGTCGAAGAATAATTATAGTGATTATACAAACGTTTCAAGACACCTTTCACATTATCTGCCTTTAATTTTCCCAATAAGAAGCCATATGCTTTGCTAAGAATAAAATTGACATATCGCATCTTATACCTAGGATCCAACACAATAGCAATGAATAACAACATGTTCAAATTCTCAGGTTTCTCAGTATTCTCCCAATATTTATCAAACTTAACCTTCTTCCTTCTAGCCATGTCAATCAAAATAAGATCTTCACTACAAGAGTACTTCAATATAGAACTTCGAACATTCAAAAATTCATGGAAGAATATATTAGAAGTAACATATAAGCTCCCTGAAAATTTTAAAGTAGACTGATAGAAGATTTTAAGAAACTTTATAAAACCTTCACAAGCTGTCAATCATTTGTAGTTGGATGTCCTTTCAATTCACTTTGAAGACAATACTTTCGATAGTTATGATCATCTACGTACATTCTTGCAAAGGCCTTTTCAAAATTTACAGCAGTTTCTAACATCGTATATGTAGAATTCCACCTAGTTTCAACATCAAGACTTAAGAGACCATGAGTGTCTAGCTTAGTCTTCTCAACATATGACTTGAAAGAGGCAAACCTAAAAGCAGAAGATTTGACATATTTCACTGCATTCCTTATGTGAGAAATTGGCTCAATTTGTTCATCTAAACCTTTTTTTACAATTATGTTCAAAATATGAGCATTACATCTAACATGTAAAAACTCATTTCTCAATATGACCCCTTTCCAATCATCAATACGTGCCTTCAAATGCTTAATTGCAGCATCATTGGCAGATGCATTATCCAGAGTCACTGTAAACAAGTTTTCAATTTCCCAATCCAACAAACATGCTTCAATACCTTTAGCTATAGTCTC
>JAJOOO010020112.1:0-14250 GCA_029582685.1 Solanum piurae
CCTTCAGCTATCTCTAAGCTTCCGCGCCTGAACACCTTTCCTGCAAAACATGATAAAACACATAAAAACCAATATAAAATGGCTCTAGACACACACAACTTGTAAGTGAAATGTATTAGAAATACCGTAAACTCACGGTATATCAGTAAGCAAACTCAATCAATGGCAAATGGTCACCCCAATTGCCCTTAAAATCGATCACACAAGCCCTTAACATATCTTCCAAAGTTTTAATCATACGCTCTGCTTTCCCATCGATTTGGGGATGTAAAGCCGTGCTAAGCTTAACCTTAGTGCCAAGCCCCTTTTGGAATGACTTCCAAAACTGAGAAGTGAATTAGGTACCATGATCATAAATAATGGACAAAGACACTCCATGAAACCTTACCATTTCTTTCAAGTACAACTTGACATAGTCCTCCGCCGAAAAGTAAAACCTTGACGGGAAGGAAATGAGCCAATTTCGTAATTCGATCTACTATCACCTAAATCAAATCATGTTGTCGCCGGGTGCGAGGCAACCCAATTATAAAGTCTATGTTCAAGTCTTCCCACTTCCAAGTAGGAATGCTAATGTCTTGGGACAAACCTCCTAGTTTTTGATGATCAACCTTTACTTGTTGGCAATTTGGAAACTTAGCCACAAATCCTGCAATATTCTACTTCATCCCATTCCACCAATAGATCTCCCGTAAATAACGGTATATCTTGGTGGCTCCCAGGTGAATGTAATACCGCGAACTATGGGTTATGTTAAAATTTGTTCCCTCAAGTCATCCACATTTGGAACACATAAACGACCTTGGTATCTAAGTACACCATCTCCCCCATAAGAGAAATCCTCAACGTATTTCTTAATCATCGCCTCTTTCAATTCTACCAAAATTGGATCAAGACCTTCCTTGGCCTTCACATCCGCCACAAAAGACGATTTGGAACCCTTGTGAACCATAACACCACCTTTGGTAGAGTCCACTAGTTTAACACCTAATCGAGCCAATCTAAGAACATCTCAAACCTACTATTTCTTTTCTTCTTCAATATGAGCAACACTACCCATAGATAACCGACTAAGAGCATCCTCTACCACTTTAGCTTTACCGGGGTGATAAAGGACACTCATGTCATAATCCTTCAATAACTCAAGCCACCTTCTTTGGCGAAGATTCAAATCTTTTTGATTAAACACATATTGAAAACTCTTGTGATCGGTAAACACATCTACATGTACTGACTTACAAATAGTGTCTCCAAATCTTTAGAGCAAAAACCACCGCCGCTAACTCAAGGTTGTGAGTAGGATAATTATTATCATGGATTTTAAGTTGCCTTGAGCCATAGGCAATAACTTTCCCATTTTGCACACACCCTAGCCCAATTCTTGAGGCATCATAATAAACCACAAAACCATCCGTCCCTTCTGGTAAGGTCAACAACGGAGTGGAAGTAAGTCTATCTTTCAACTCTTGAAAACTCTTTTCACATGCTTTAGACCATATAGACTTAGCTTTCTTTTGATTCAAAGCCGTTAAAGGAGAGACAATTAAAGAGAAACCCTCAACAAACCTTCTATAGTAACCTACTAAACCCCATAAACTTCTAATATCTGAAGGAGTTATAGGTCTAGGAAAACTCTTGACCGCATCCGTCTTCTTAGGATCTACCTCAATACCCTTACTCGAGACAATGTGACCAAGGATAGCTACATACCTTAACCAAAATTGACATTTGCTAAACTTTTTGAAAAGTTGTTGGTCCTTATGAATTTGCAAGACAATCCTCAAATGATCAATATGCTGATCCTCACTCCTTGAGTAGATCAAAATATAATCAATAAACACAATCACAAACCTGTCAAGGTATTGTCTAAACACTCTATTCATCAAATCCAAAAACGCCGCTGGAGAATTAGTCAACCCAAATGACATTACAATAAACTCATAATGACCATATCGAGTTTGAAATGTCGTCTTCAGAATGTCATCATCTTTCACCCTCAATTGGTGATAACCTGATCGGTGATCAATCTTAGAAAAATAACTTGCTCCTTGAAGTTTGTCAAATAAATCATATATCCTTGGGAGAGGATACTTATTCTTAGTAGTCACCTTGTTCAACTATCAATAATCGATACAAATACAAAGAGAACCATCTTTCTAACAAACAAAACTGGAGCACCCCATGGATAGATACTTGGTCAGATGAGACCCTTATCAAACAAATCCTTTAATTGTTCTTTCAACTCCTTAAGTTCTATCAGAGTGATACGATAAGGAGGAATAGAGATAGGTTGAGTATCTGGGAGAAGGTCAATATCGAAGTCTATTTCCCACTCGGGAGGAATACCGGGTAAGTCATCTGGGAACACTTTCAGAAACTCATTGACAACGGGGACCGACTTGAGAGTAGCGGTTTCAGAAGCCACATCCCTCACCCTAATTAGATGGTAAATGCAAACATTAGAAATCATCTTTCTAGCTTTAAGACAAGAAACAAACCAACCTTTAGGCATATAATTTCCCCCTTCCACTCTAGGATAGTCTCATTCGGGAACTGAAACTTGACTACACAGGTTCTACAATCGATAGAAGCATAGAATGAGTGCAGCCAATCCATACCCACGATAACATCAAAATCTAACATATCAAGCTCTACCAAGTCCACAAGAGTAACTCTATGGGACAAGGAAACGGGACAGTTTCTATAGACCCTCTTAGCCACAATAGAATCATCAACAGGAGTGGAGATAAAAAAAGGTTCTAACAACACATTCAGAAGAACATCAAACCTCATAGCCGCATATGGCGTCACAAAAGACAAGGTAACACTTGCAGTAAAGCATGGACATCAAGTTGGAAAACTTTCAATATACCGGTGATCACATCTGGAGAACTCTCTTGTTCACCACGAGTCTGAAGTGCATTAAACCATTTTTACTTATGATCATTGGAACCCGCACCCCTAGTAGTAGCTTTCTTTCCCTCTCTCCATTTAGATGCAAACATTGGGCAATCACTCATTTTGTGACCACTCTTACCACAACTAAAGCAACCATCCGATCTGGATAGGCACTTACCCTTCTGCTTCTTTCCACACTTAGTGCAATTAGACCTAGGCAATGAAGATCCACTACCATTACCTCCTTGAGGCTTAGGGTTAGACACCCTATCTTGGTTGAAATTAGGAGGAGCATTGGAGGAACCTTGACCAGAAAATCTTTGTCGGAATCTGGGATGACCTTTTCCATCAGACCTTATATTAGAGAAATTTTCTTCTCTGGTCTTAGCCTTTTTTGCCTCCCTAGAATTTTCCTTAAGTTTTTCCTCCTCAATTTATTGTGCATGTACCATGAGACGAGAGATATCCATGTCATTAATGAGCATATAGGTTCAGCACTCTTTAACCACCATTTCGGACACACCCGAAACTAACTTACTCATCTTAGCCCTTGAATCTGCAACCATGGATGGAGCATACTTAGACAATTGAGTGAACTGTAGAGAATATTCCCGCACACTCATACTTCCTTGTCGAAGGTTAATGAACTCAAGTACCTTGGCTTCCTTCATCTCAAGGGGAAAAACATATCAAGAAAAGTGGCCTTAAACTTCTCCCAATCAAGAGGACCCGCATCTTCTGGTCTCCTTTTCTTCCATTAGTTATACCATATTTGAGCGACACCCTTTAGTTGATAAGTGGTTAACTCCGCCTTTCTCACTGGCGTAACTCCCACGATCATCAAAACCTTATAGACCTCATCAATAAACTCTTGAGGATCTTTCTCAACTTTGGAACCATGAAACTCCAGCAGATTCATCCTTGTGAATTCCCTCACTCTTGAAGATGTCGTAAACACATTTGGGTTCACGGGAACCACTACCTCCCTATTGGTTTGGGCCGTCAAGGCTTAAGACAACACTTGAAAAGCAGACCTAAACTCCGCATTCGACACTTGCTCGACCAAATGATAGACCGAAACTTGAGGAGCTTGGGGAGGAACTTCTTGTTCTGCATTCTCCCTTATATTCCTTCTAGTATAAGATCTTCGAGTCGCCATATCCTGAAGAACATATGATAAGGATTAGGATAAAGACCTTATTGAGTTAAACTCTATCGCACGACTTAAGAGTAATGAAAGAAGTGGAGTTTCCTAATCATCTTGTAGCCTCTCATTCATAAATATGGCACGCTTCACACTCATGCACAAAACTCTACTAGATGTGGCTTATGAGACATCCTAGGACAATTTTAAACCTTGTGCTCTGATTACCAAGTTTGTCATGACCCAGGGGTATCCCCTAGATGTAACTTAGCTCTCATAACATAAGAAATAGAACATAAGAGTAAAACAATAGTTCAAGTCCAAAACATTTATAAACGAAAGCGGATGTCTAAAACACTTATCTCATCATAGCCATCTAATAAAATAGAATGAAATTGGGACTAGCCCATACATCATGTTCAAATGAGAAAGAACATAAAAGAAAGTGAAACAATAAAACTCCATCCTCGAAGCATGAGGACTCACCGAAGCTCGGAAGTATCTCAAAGCAACCTCTTGCCACGAAACTGAGTACCCCAATTACCGGACCCTACATTTGAGGAAATGTAGGCAAGAGTATACTTTAGTACAAAAAAATGTACCAAGCATGATAGCCATGCATAAAACATTTAAATCATGCTAAAAGGGACATTTCATTTCATGACATGCAATTGACCAAGCTAAAACATGATACAAAAGAGTTCGAAAACATAAGTCACAACATCATGGTCAATGAAAGCTAAATTCATCTTTAAACGTTTGAAATCGTATGCAATACTTCTTGAAGTAACCTTAGTTCATTATTATTTGTGGGGAATTAGCCTTAATCGATATAAAGATCACGTGAGCTATAATATGATCCCAGTGTCTCCCACACCGAAAAGGGTTGTCCTACTTACCAAGGTAGAACCATGAACTTCTATCTTAAGTGGATCCAGTAGCTAATAAACCTATGGGGACACTTAGTTAAGGGATAAGTAGATTGCTGCAATAAACCCGACCTCTACTAACGGGAGAGCATCCATCTCATGAGATTGCTTCTAGAAACCCGACCTCTACTAACGGGATAGCTTTCATCCCATCATCAATATCCACTCGGTGCTAAGCATAAATCACATGGAATAGTTATTTGTTACTTGACTTCATTAATCATGGAAAGGTGCCCTTGGACAACCAATCCAAGCTAGTTTATTAGGATAACTCTTACTCTTTGATTCCATTAGCTGAGAAAAACTTTCAAACAAATATTCTTTTATATGTGAGAAAACCTTTCACATCATGCTAGTATGTATTTATGAGAATATCCTTTCTCAACACAACATCATCATTGGTACTTTACTCTCAAAGCACCCTTAAAACATTTGCATAGATTTCATAAGAAATTGCATAAGTCCATAATTTACCTCTTGAGGCTCAAAACCCACTTTCAATCATCAATGCTTAGAAAACATGGGTTAGATATGGATTTAATCATAAATACATGTAATGCTTTCAATACATGCTCAATTTCATAAAACTCTTCCTTTAAGATTAAAATCCCACATCATATGGTTCATAACTTGAAAACATGGGGATTACACGGGTTCATGGGGAAATCATTATAAAATCATCATATTTCATTAATTCATGCATAAGAGATCATAATTCAATCATTAAAATCAACAATGAAAAGAACCCATGATAATTGAAGAAAACCCTAACTCAATTGGGGAATTCTACCTTTTGAAATAGAGGAATTTGGGAAATCCATGAACGGAAGGAATCCATAGATGAAAACTACCATACCTTGAATCCAAATGCTATCCTTCAATGGAGAAATTGAGACCTTGACTTGACACCCTAGTTTTAATCTTCTTCTTCTTCTTCAAGTTTCTAGAGAGAAATATTTGGAGAGGAGATTTGTTTTTTTTTGTGAAATTGGAAGAATGAAGTGAATGGGTTAATTTGGGGGTTGAAAAAGCTTATATAGGGGTCTTAGTGAAGGGTTAAACGATGTAGTATAGGAACTAATTAATTAAGAAAATACCCAACTACCCCTAAAAAAACGGTTAGCTGTCATCGACCTACCAACCGACAGACCCAGTAGGTGGACCATGGTCTTACCTACGGCCCAATCTGGTGGACCGTGGATGGTGGTCGGAGACTTTTGGTCGACCTACGGACCCCAAGACCACGGACCGTGGACCCATCTACGGTACGTAGTTCCAGTCGTGGTTCCCACCCTGGACAATTTTTTAGTGGTTCAATCCACGGGTCGTGGTTGGCCATTGTGAATGGCATCTGGAAATGCTGAAATCTTTTATGGTGTCGTCTTTTGGATTCGGGGTGTTACATAGGGTTTGAGAGAGAAGTAAATTATGAATTAAGTGATGACAATAGTATTGTTTTGGGTTTTTAATTAGTCATGAAATTCGTTTAGGGATTTCTTAGAGGTAAAAAGACAAAAAAAAACTCTTTTTAATATTTTTCCGTTGGCTAATTCGTCGCTGCACTGTATAAGGTTACTAAAATGGTCAGAACTTTTTACTCAAAATTTGGATTGACACGAAGTTTGTGGCTTTGGAAAGAGGATTCAAATATCTTTAATTTGATAGATTGTGGGCCTCGTAACTCTTTATATTCTAAGAGATTTGGTCGTTTGAAGTTGACCTAAGTAGAATCTTACATCAAAACTTAATCGGTAAAGAAACTTTCAACTCAACTTTGTGCTAGGAGATTATAGTGACCTTAATTGATGCCCAAAATCATTCCCATACTAAAGAATTTACCTTTACAAATGTGAGAAATTTAAGAGTAACCCGATAAGACCTTATGTGAAAATAAATAATAGTTCGGGCCTTAGCTTAAAATTTTTTGGGGTGTTACAATATCTCCCCCTTGGGATCATTCGTCCTCGAATGACTGTTATACTGAGCATGAAAGGGAAAAGAGTTACTATTACTATCTTTCTGACTTTTGAACTTACCTACTAACCTTCAACTAACCTTGAGCCCATATGAAGAAACATCTAATGCATCATGTGAATAGCCACATGATACTAACACCACATTCAAGACTAGAACTATAACCACTCCATCAACTCTTACTCACTAACCTTTAGAATAATTCTTCATTCTCTCGTCACTTCTACCAACTTAAATTTTATGCATTATTACCAGGAAAATGACTTAATACTGATCGCAAAACCTTTTCTCCTTCTTCCTTCACATTTATAACCTTAGACGGAATACACACCATCACTATCACAATAAGAAATATCAAGTTTCAACTCAACTTTGTTCTAGGAGATTCTAGTGACCTAAGTAAAATCTTACATTAAAACTCAATCTGTAAGGAAGCTTTCAACTCAACTTTGTGCTAGGAGATTCTATTGACCTTAATTGATAGCCAAAATCTTTCCCATACTAAAGAATTAACCTTTAAAAATATGAACATTTTAAGAACAACCTAATAAGACCTTATGTGCAAATAAAGAATAGTTCGGGCCTTAGGTTAAAAATTTCTGGGGTGTTACAGTTTGTTAAAAATGTGGAAGATAGGTCACTTTTCCAGTGAAAGCTCGATGTAGAACTAGGGTAGCGGGGGCATCAGGACCCAAGCTTCTTCGGCACTCCCACTGGGTAGGACTACACCAAAGGGTGCCACTTCAGGACCAAACAGAGGTTCAAACCATTTGTCCAGTCATTAGGATCATGAGAACTTCTTAGATGTTGTTACCGGTATGCTTAAGGCCATTTCTCTTGATGTATATGCCTTACTTGATCCATGTGCGAGTTTATCTTTTGTAACTCTATATAGAGCCATGGAGTTTTGGAATTATCCTGAACAACTGCTTGAACCTTTCAATGTATCTACACCTATCGGGGAATTTATTCTAGCAGAAAGAGTCTATCAAAATTGTACCATCTCTATCTATCATAAAAACACGATGGTTGATTTAGTTAAATTAGATATTGTGGATTTTAAAAGTTATTTTAGGCATGAACTGACTTTATTCTTATTATGCCTTAATCGATTATAAGACTCGAGTAGTCAAGTTTCAGTTTCCTAATGTGCCAGTCATAGAATGGAAAAGTAATCCAGTAGTGCCTAAGGGTCGTTTCATCTCATACCTAAAGGAAAAAAAGTTAGTCTCTAATGCATGTGTCTATCACTTAGTCTAAGTTAATGACTCTAATGTTGAGACACCATCTCTTCAGTCAGTTCTAGTCATAAATGAGTTTCCTGAAGTATTTCCCGATGATCTTCCCAAAGTCCCTCCTGAAAGAGATATAAATTTTGGAATTGACATCCTTCCAAATACTCGACCCATCTCTATTCCGCCAAATAGAATGACTCCAACCGAGTTAAAATATATCCTTGATAAGGGTTTCATCTGACCAAATGTCTCACTTTGGGGCACTCCGGTCTTATCCGTGCGAAAGAAAGATGATTCCCTTAGGATGTGTATTGATTACTGTTAGTTGAACAATGTCACCATAAATAACAAGTATCTCATTTCTTGGATTAATTATCTTTTTGACCAACTTCAGGGTGCCACTTGCTTCTCTAAGATAGACCTCAGATCCGGCTATCATCAGTTGAAGGTAACCAAAAGTGACATCTTGAAGACAACTTTCAGGACTCATTACTATCATTATGAGTTCCTTGTTATGTCATTTGGTTTGACTAATGCTCCTGGAACATTTATGGATCTCATGAACAAAGTATTTAAGCAGTATCTCGACATGTTTGTTATCGTGTTCATCGATGACATCCCGATCTACTTGAGAAATGAGGAGAATCATGTCAGTCATCTTAAAATAGTCCTTCAAACTCTCATGGATCAATAGTTTTATGCGAAGTTCTTAAAGTGTGAATTTTGGCTCAAATCTGTAGCATTCTTAGGACACAGTGTCTAGTAAAGGAATTCGAGTCGACAATCTGAAGATTGAGGCAGTGCAGAATTGGCCCAACCCACCCCAATGGATATAAGAAATTTCTTGGGTTTGACAGGTTATTAAAAAAGGTTCATCGAGGGGTTTTCATCTATTTCATTCTTGTTGACTAAGTTGATGACTCAGAGGACAACTAAGTTTTAATGGTCTGAAGCTTGTGAGAAAAGCTTTTAAAAATTGAAAACTCGGTTATTTACTACTCCAGTGTTGAACACAAGAGGTTATAAAAGGTTTTGTCATCTATTGTGATGTATACAGAGTGGGTATTGGTTGTGTATTGATGCAGAATGTTAAGGTTATAGCCTATGCCTCCGGGAAACTTATGATTTACGAGAAGAACTACCCGACTCATGATCTCAAGTTTGAAGTAGTAATTTTTTCTCTTAAGATATGACGTCACTATATCTATGGCATTTATGTGAATGTTCTCACCAACCACATGAGTCTTAAGCATGCTTTCAGTCAGGAGGAGCTTAATCTCAAACAAAGGAGGTGGTTAGAGTTATACAAGGATTACAACACGAGTATCCTCTATCACCCAGGTAAGGCTAACATTGTTGTTGATGCCTTGAGCATGTTATCCATGGGGAGTACTTCTCATGTCGAGGAAGGCATGAAAGAGTTGGCTAAGGAAGTTTACAGACTTGCATGTTTGGGAGTCCGTTTGTTAGATTCCAGTAAAGGTGGAGTTATTGTGATGAATGGGGCTGAATCTCATTAGCGTTAGAAGTGAAGGAGAAGCAAGACAAAGACCCCTTCTTAGTTGAGCTATAGGTAAATGTTCATAAGCAAAAGGTGATGACTTTTGAACAAGAGGGAGACGGTGTGTTGAGATATCCAGATAGATTGTATGTTCCAAAGGTGGATGACCTCCAAGAGAGGATCATGGAAGAAGCCCATAGTTCCAAATAGTTGATCCATTTGGGTTCCACAAAGATATTCCATGGCTTTAGAAAAGTGTATTAGTGAAATAGTATGAAGAGGTGTATTGCAAATTTTGTTGCTAATTGCCCAAATTTCCAGCAAGTAAAGGTTGAACACCAAAGGCCATGTGGTGTGGCTTAGAACATAGCTCTTCCAGGATGGAAGTGGGAGATGATTAATATGGTGTAACACCTCAGATGTTGGAAAGTAAAGAAAAATGCTAAAAATTGACTGAAGCAGGTTCTACGAGTCCAGCCTACAGACCACAGGAAGTCCTGTTATACGCCATTTAACAGAGGTCAAATTGAAAGAGTGTCAATATCACATTCTCCAATTAGAGATTTTAATATAAGAGTTCAATTAATCCTATAGTGAAGGGGTAAGATATTCTTTAAGGTCCATTAAAAATGCTTAACCAATCAAATTTAAGTTGATTTAAAAGAAATCTTATAAGATATAAAATAAAAGTTAATATAAGTATATAAAGAAGCTAGTATTTAAACTATATGATATATCCTAATATGAGAAATACATCTTAATACAAAATTAGTATTAGTCAAAATTTGGAGACAACAGTGATTGCATTGAAAAAAATTAAGAGAACTTGAGTTCCAAAACTGGTTTTGATGATAATTAACAAATAAACTAAACTTCAAGTTGAAATTTTCTTAAAGAAAATAATCTCCCTCAATTAGGAATTTGCTTAAGAAAAAAGGTCATTTTATTAATAAGTATATTTAAATAGATTTTTTCTATTTTTAAAATAAATAAATAAAAGATTGTGTCAAATTGAAAGAGTGTCAATATCCCATTCTCCAAAAAGTACTTAAATATGAAACTATATTAAAGGGACAACTCAAAAAGTGAACTAAAGAAAAGATTACAAAAAAAAATATTAACTCCTAAGGTTTAAAGTAACGTCCCAATTACCTCTCTAAAGGCTCAAATATTCTATGACATCACAATAAATTCAACAAATAATCATAATTAATAGAAAAAATAAAGGTAGTTGATCAATTACAAACAAATATGTATGGAAAAGTATATGAGTAAAGGAACATATGCAGATTGTGAGTTCCCTCTTGCCCTTCAAGAGAAAGAGAGAAACCAATAAAGAAACGAATGCAAGTCCTCTCGTTCTCCAACTTCTTTTCAATTCCAAAGTATTGTGAGGAGACGATAGAGGTATTGAACTAAAAGAGTGTTGTATGCCTGAGGTCTAGCGACGAAGTTGAGTCTCATTTGAGACTCCTCATGATTCCGAACGTCCTTCCACGGGGCAGTGACTAGAGCGTTTTAGCTCTTAGATCCAAAACTCTTTTACCGACAATAAAACGAGATTATAACTTGTATAAGTTGGGATAGAAGAGTACGAATTTTTTTAGAGTCTAAAACTTCGTCCTTTCCTCAAGAAACAAAGGTGTTTTATAGATGAAAGTACGCTTGATTTGAGTTGGATTTGAAGCTGTTTGAAATTCAAAATGCTTACTTCAAGATAATCAAGATTGTGACAGAGAAGATATTGAGAAAATTCATCTTTCTTCACTTGACTTCGTTTGAAATGGTATAACTTTAATTATTCTTTTCATATGGAGATCCTTGAAGCATGAAAGTGGGAAAGAGAAGATAGAGACACGTCTATGACATCCAAGGTTTGCACCAAATGGTGAGGGAAGCGTCTGTTAAGTGGCAGAAGTGTTAGAAAGTTTCACCTGAAGAGGAAAAGAATGAGCGACACATCTATGACTTCCAAGGTTTGCACAAAATGGTTAGGGAAGCGTCTGTTAAGTGGCAATGTGTTAGAAAGTTTCGGCTGAAAAGGAAAAAGAACGAGCGGGTGCAACACTTAGAGGAACCCTAGCCTCTAAATGTTATTTGGGATAAAAGAAAGGGTTGTGGGCTGCTGTATTGTAGCGAAAATGGGCTATATTTTGGACAAATTTGACATTAAATATGGGATGAACACATTTCTGATTTGGGGGGCTCATTTGAGCGAACTTCCATATAAAAAAGGGCTAAGATTTGATCTCGTTTGGGCCTTAATTAAACGAATTTTCAAGGCATTTCCTTCTCAAAATAATTTCTTTGGGCTTACTTATCTTAATTATTTGACCAATATATATACATATATTAACACGCTAAAAATAAGACGATAAAATATTTGTAAAAGTAATAATAACTAAGTGTAGTCGTTGTAATTAGAACAAATGACGATAACAATACTAACTACACTAAATTGATAATGGAATAGAATAAAAGTGATAGATAACGCAACTAAAAGAATAATATCGATAATAAGAGTAATATATATATATATATATATATATATATATTAATTATAGGAAGCGCAAAGAAATAAATTAGAGAAGAGGTGGGACAAAATTGGGTGTCAACTGCTTTCCCATCTTTGACCAAAAAGGATGAAAGAATTTTCGGACAAAGAAGTTGATGTAATAACCATTTTTGTCCCAATCAACAAATACAACCTTAGAAGGGGTTTGATGTGGTATTCTACTGGACAGGTTATGAGGTAGAAGATTTGGAAAAATTAAGAGACTTATATGAAATAGATTGAATATTATGACCAAACTCTAGTTTTGAGTGCCTACATATCTTGGGTTTCACGAGAATCAGTGTAGTTCGAAAGGTAAACATTCAGATTGACTACGATTTAATAAACTGCCCAGTGTCAAATAAAGTTGATATCAGACAATGTGAAGAAGGAAGTAAAGGAGTTGACGACTCAAAAAATAAGCACGATTTAGATTTGAGTGGATTTGAATTATCTACACATCCACACATTTGTAGAAATGTAGTTTGGGAGTTGATCTTCAACCTCTTGCTGACGAGCTTAACTCAAACTTCAACAATTGCCCCAATTCACTGCTTAGATTATGATCCACGAGTTTAAGTGTGATGCCAACTTTGATCTTGTTATTTTTTGAAAAGCCACAAGCTAAAAAAAATTGTTAATGATAAAGAAATATAATCAAATAATATGAAATAGAGGAAATTTACACTTGTATGTCGTGCTTATTGAAGATTTTTGAATCCACATTAGAGTTTAAAGACGAATTGAATCCCCAAATTGGAGATGACTTGAAGAAAAGACTAAATCCACATTTATGTCCATTTGAATGAAAGATAAAATCCATATCAACATCTATTTAGAAGCACAGTGATGTCCACAAAAATTCATGATGTAAAAATATAAATCCACACCCACGTCCATAAAGTTCATAGTACAAAAATATGAATCCTCATCACGTTCACAAATTCTGAAGAGATAAATCCACATCCACAGATTGTAAAAGGATAAATTCACAACCACGTCCACAAATTTCAAAAATATAAATCCACATCCACGTTCACAAATTTTATAAAGATAAATTGATATCAACATCCACAAGATGTAAAAAGATAAATCCACATCCACGTCCACAAACTGTAAAAATATAAATCCACATCCACGCTCACATCCATGTTCACAAGATTTCAAAAGATAAATCCACATCCATGTCCATAAATTCTAAAAATATAAATCCACATCCATATCCACAAACCGTAAAAGGATAAATCCACATCCACATTCACGGACTCTAAAAATACAAATCCACATCCACGTCCACAATTTGTAAAAAGATAAATTTACGTCCACGAAATTTACAGAGCCAAAAGTAAATCCACGTTCACTTCCACATCCACCAAATTCACAGCAAAAATATATATCCACTTCCACAAACTCTTAGCGCTAAAGGTATACCCACATATCTCAAGAAATAAATCCACATCAACATCATGTGATTCGCCGTGCAAATTTTTTAACCCATGTCCACCTTCACAAACTCTGAAGGGAAATAACAAATTCAAATCCACGTTCGTAAAATTAACAATGTAGAAGTAAATCCACATCTATAAGATCCATCGTGAAAAGGTACAAATCCACATCCACTATTATATCCACAAAATCTTTGGTGTAAAAGTATAAATTCATAACCACTTCCAATTAATTCTAACTCCAAGAGACACGTACGTGCTCACAAATTTACGTCCATGTTGATATATTGATTTTCAAGTCAACATCTACATCCACAAAATATTTGATGAAGAAATACAATTTCATGCCATGTCCTCTTATAAAGAGGGCTAAGTTTATACTACGTGACCACATTTGTATTAGATTTGAAGAAGATTAGATTTATGTCCATGATCCGTTAGAAAATGCTATAACCAAAAGACAAGCGTTAGCGGTAAATATTCAAAAATAATTGAATTTGAGAGAAATTATACTCTAAACCTTGAAAGAGTTTGAAGCAAGATGAATCCACGATCACATTCATGAATATC
>JAJOOO010020118.1:0-11852 GCA_029582685.1 Solanum piurae
GCTAGTCTAGAAACAGTTTTTTTTTTCCTAAAAGAAGAAATTGCATTTAGTATCCCATGTGTGGTTTCATTATTATGAACCCCCCTCCCCCCCCCCCCCCCCGGTTTTAGGAGAACAATATAATATATTCTCTCCATTTTTAATTTGTTAATTTTCTTTTTCTTTTTAGACCCTTGAGTTATTTTGTACAAAAAAGGAGAAGATATTGATTCTTATAAGTATATCGTATTATTGATGAAAATAAAGTTACGTTATCCATATGTAGATTGAAAACATAACAAGAAAATCAAAATTTACCATAACATATTCCTAAACAAATGCTAGTTATTCTCTCTTACAAGTTAGTAGTTAACTACCTAAAGACGGTAAAACAAACTTGATTAAATAGAGTCCAAGTATAGTATAAAACTGGTAACAAACCCTCTCTTAAACCAAAGTTTCTAACACAGTTTACAGAGCTTCAACTTCTTCAAATGAGTAGATACCACATATTCTTCTGCTACTAGGTCTTGATTCTTGCAGTAATGCAACTTAATTACACCATCATTTGTAAGGTCTCTTGAGAAATGTTACCTTGCATCTATGTGCCTGGCAATAATTACTATCTGTAAAATTCATCTAGGAGGTGAGAAAGTTTAGAATTGTCCATGTACTTACTAAGAAGGCAAACAACATACATTATGTCTAGACGAATTGTTGTGTGACACATCAAAATTTCTAGTAGTTACTTGTAGTAGGTTCCATCTACAACTTGGCCTTCTGGATCCTATCTAACTTCAAGCTGTGATCAACTGATCTACAAATTGGGTTGCACTTCTCCATCTGAAACTTGAGCAATAAATCGTGTGCATACCTTTTTTGAGAAACAAAATATTCATCACTAAACTTAACAACCATAAATCTGAGAAAGTAAAGCATTCTTCCTAAATCAGTCATATCAAACTCCTTCATCACATATTTCTTAAATTGTTTAAACACAGCCTCGTAGCTTCCCATAAAAATAAAGTCATCGACATATAAACAGATAATTAAAGTATCACCTTTATTGTACCTGATATAAAGAGTTTGTTTATATGGACATCTCTAAAAATAGCATTCCTCCATGAATAATCATCTAAGCAAATGTTCTAAGATCTTGATGCTTGTTTCATTTCATATAATACTTTTTTCAATATATACACATTGTGATCTTAACCATTACTAATATAGCCGGGAGATTGATTAACATACACTTCTTCTTCTAAATTATCATGTAAAAATGTTGATTTTATATTTATTTGATACATTGACCATTCATTTTTAGACACCAATCTCAAAATCCTTCTGATTGTATCATGTTTTGCAACAGGTGCCAACACTTCAGCATAATCAATACCATACACTTTCTTGTATCCTTTTGCGACGAGTTTACCTTTGTATTTGTATGTATTTCCATTTTCTTTCAACTTAGTCTTGAACACTCATTTCACACAAAAACTTGTTTGGTTTTTTAATAATATTTTAAGTTCTTCGAAGCTAACTAGTTCACATTTTGCAAGTAAACAAAAGTTATGTATGGTGTCAATATCAGTTACCTTATAATCACTCAATCAAGTTGATCTCTTTCCCGACCTTATAAGTTTTCTTTGGGCCTGAGAAGTATTTGAACTTTGATGTGAAGATTCAACCTCTTGTAACTATTCATCATCAAAAGTTGTTGGCGTATATTTCTTAGCTTCTTCTCCATCACACTGTCAAAACTCTTATTAACAGAAAATCACATCGCTACTACTAATAAATTTAAGTAGTGGAATAATTATACAATTGCTAAGTTTTTGAACAGTTAGATATTTCAAGAAACACACATTTTTCTCCTTTATCATCTAATTTCCTTTGTTCTTGATTTGGTACATATGTATAGAAACATATAATCAAAAATTTAAAATGTCTTACATCGTCTCTTCTCTTATTTCAACCTTCTTTAGGTGTTATGTCTCGCACAATGAAAGTTGGATACCTATTTAAAATATGTAAACTCTAGTTTAATTTGCTTCTTCAGGCCAAATTTTTTTGGTTACTTTGCTTCTAACCAACATGATCCTTATCATATTCATGATTGTTAAGTTCTTTCTCCTGCTCACTCTATTTTGTAGTGGAGTGTAGGCTGCATATGTTTGTCTTTTAATACCATACAACTCACAAAACTTAAAAAAAATAATGTGAGTCATACTCGTCATCTTTATCCGTGCACAACACCTGAATAGACTTTCCTACTTCATTTTCTCCTACTGCTTTAAACTTTTTGAATGCTTCAAAAGACCCCAAACTTTTTTTCAAGAAAACAAATCCAAGTTTTCCTACTATAATCATCAATAAAAAAAAATCTAAGTACCTTGTTCCTCCATTTGAAATTGGACTAATCGATCCAGAAATATTAGAATGAATAATTTCTAGTACCTCAGTTGCTCTTTGATTTCTACCTCTCTAAAAAAAATTCTCTATGCTGCTTTACGATGACACAAAAGCTGGAAGATTTCAGGAACTTCCTCTTGTAATTATTCAATGCTAAGAAGATTAGTCTTCAAGCATCCACATAAAGTACATCAGAAATTGTATGTATTTCATTTCCTTTCTTAAATTCTAATCTGACCTTTCCCCATTGCAGGAAGTTTCGAGTTGTCTCCAAATCTTGCTTTGATTCTATCCGATCATATGATTGTTGCATATTGTGTTTAAGTACTGCTGATTTCTCATAATCTCCTCCTTTGTTATCAGTAATGCTGAAATCTCTTTCTCCTCTTATTTCGTAAAATTGAACGATTCACCTATTTTTTTTTTATATATATATATAATCTACATTCAGACCTATAAAGGCCAAATTTATGATATACCTACACCACTTAATATGTGCCTTAATTCCTGCTCCTCTTTTGTGGTTGGTTTGGAAATATTTTCCTCATCTTTCCCTTCTCTGGCCACTGATATTTGTCTGAACATCTTTATATCCCTTTATTTTCTTCTTATCACGCTTACTTGCTAGAGTTGAAACCTGAAGAACTTGCTCCTCTTGTTCTGGTTGGATCAACTTCTTATCATGAACTAACAACAAAATTTGCAGTTCATCCAGTGATAACTCATCAATATCATGTGACTCCTCTATAGTAGAGACAATAAAGTTAAACTTTGGTGTTATTGATCTCAATATCTTCTTGTCACGCCTGAAGCCTACACCCTGGGCGAGACTGACACTCGAAGACCATTGCTGACCCCAAGCGAACCCTTGGTCTGACTTACTTATTCAACGGAAGACTTAAAACACAAGAATAGTCTAACTAAAGAACTTGTGAAATAAATTTAGAATGTCTCAAAATGAGCATTCAACTGGCTAAAATGGCTACTCAAGTCTCATAGCAAAACATTTGAAATACAAAGCTAAAAGACTCATAACTAACTGTCTGACTATCTATGAAGCCTCTAAAACAACTGAGATGGATGTTGGGACAAACCCCACAACATCCTAATGATCTGAAAATAAAATTGAAAGAAATAAAAGGAGTCCTCCGAAATGCAAAGAGGCTCACCAACAGACTCTGAACTGCTCATTGGATCAACGGTGCGCTCTAGATGACAATCCTAGTTACCTGCGTCTGCATCATAAGACGATGCAGGCCAACTGACATCAGTACATTGAATGTACGAGTATGCGAGTTGGAATGCTAAAACAACATAGGCTTGAAAGAGAATCTGAAAGAAACACTTACATTGGCTCTTCTCAACTCATGAATAGTTAACTAAACTCATTTCAATATAAAGCAGTTTAAAACAAGTGCAATATAAGTAAAAGTTGTTTAAAAACATGATGTCAACTCTGTGTATATACAAGGATACAACATAACTCTGAAATGTATGTAAAAATACAATAAACTGATGTATATAAAAATATAATAACTTCTGTGGAAGTTTCTCTAACCGACAACCATCACATAAGAGCTATACTGATGATACAACGATCTACCTCACGCTGCCAGTGCATCATATACCCGGCCAGAGGTATAGGACCTGAACTACTAAGTGGATCCTGTGAAAAGGGTTCATCTAAAAAGTATGACCCTTTTCTACCCATGGTGGCTACATGGTTTTATGGAGACTGAGTTATCTGAACTCATGCTCACCCCTAATTCGGTGCTCAATACCACTCCCAAAATATACTAGCTCTTATGTTTTTAAAAAAAACATACTTCTTCTGTGATTTGAGATTAGTGCTCAAAAACTTAGCTCAAAGGCTATCTTGGAAATCTCAGTTTCCCTTCTTGCTTCATTTAGAAAGCTATTACTCTTTTCTGAAAAACTAGCCCGAAGGCTCTTTGGAAATCTCAGTTTCCGTTCTTATTTAAATGTGAAAACATTTTAAATCTCTTTGGGTATACTTAGTCCCCATATATGTTTTGAATAAATGAACTTCAATCTATACTTTTTACTCCTTAGTCAACTTGAACTTTAAGTCTTAAAACAAGGTTAAAAGTATTTGCAAAAGACTTCTTGAAAAGACTATGAGAACTTCCTAGACTTGACTCTTGACTTTTCTTGAATTGGATTATGGATTCAAGGTTCATGATCTCATGTTTAAGGATGATTTCATGATGTTTAGATGTACCTTAGAGTGTTGGAATCAACTAGAAAACATAGGTACATTGCTAAGGAACAAGTACGAAAAGATGGGGGAAGAATGGGAAGAACTGGCGTCCCTAGCGCTTTGAGAGACGTGGGGCGCCAGCCCTCAACATTCAGAGAACAAGTTGGGGCGCTCTGGCTGGCGCGTCGCCCCAGATCCCCACATTCAGGGATGCTTTGGGGCTCGCTGGCTGGCGCGACGCCCCACTCCCTTCCTCAGGTGTTTGACGACTTTTCTTCTCCGTTTTCAACTTTAAACCCTCTAAACTTCAATGGTTCTTTCCCCAAACACTTAGGATCATTTATACCCTCAATATATGATAGATTAAAATGGAAATTACACCCGAATATAGGAATCAAATCGCCAGAAACTTCAACAAAACAACCCACAAGAATTCAAACGAATTTCATCAAAAACTCAAAGGATTTACTTTCAAATCACACATATTTCGCTGAAATTGAATCATGATTGGTGTGTGGGTGAACTATACCAACGCTATGTGATCTCACATACGTTTTAGGGATCACCCCCGACGAAATCCACGACCTACCCTTGATGAAATCGACGAATCTTGGACGTTCTTCTCCTTTCTCCTCTTTTCTCCTCTTCTCCAAGCCCTAGCGTAAAATTAACTTTACTAAAACTGACTAAAATCTGACTTTACCCCAATTAAACTCCTGAAAATGAATTAGAATAATTAGGTAAGGAAAAGGCTAAATTACCCTTCTAAAATCCGGATTAGACTTTTCTTAATCCAGAAGCCCAACTTCCAAAGGGCCTAACTTACTCATACGAACTCGAAATCGCGCAAACTCGGCAACGTTGGAAAGATAATTCCAAGGGATTTCCAACCATATCTGGAACTGCACCTAACTCATACTGAGCTAGGAGTTATGGCCATTTTAAGTTGACCAAAAACTCACTTTTCCTAACAAACAAATTTCCAGATTTTCATTTTTCCAAAAATGACTATTTCCAATTATTAGCTTCTTCCTAGTTATTTCAAATTGCGAGATGTTACACTTCTCTACCATATCTATGTCCTCTAATTTATCACTGTGTAGTCTCATCTTGTTGACAATGGTCATTACTCTTGAGAAGTAATATACAATTGATATTTTCTAGATTTTATTTTCAACGTCTCAAATTAAATGTGAAGTACCTGGAGTTGTTGTCTCTTAGTCTTACAAGAACATGAATATTTCCTTCTCATTGAATCTCATATGTGCTTGGAGGTGTCTTAGGAAATTTGTCTCTAAGATTGAACGATTTATAGCTTGAAATAAATAGTTTTTGACTAATTTTAGATCTTTCAATTTCACTCCTATCTCTATCTTTCGCGCTCCTATTGCACCAATTCTTTCAGTTGTGGTATATGTTCTAAAACTACTTGTCAATATTTCTTTGATTTCAAAAAGTTTTTCATCAACATGCATCAATGGTCATAATGACCATCAAAGAGAGGGATGAAAGATTAAACGAAATTATGTGATGCCATCAAGAAGATTATAAAGGAACTGCAAAAGTTTTCTATACACTTAGGCCGGACTCTGATACCAAATATTGAATAAAATACAAAGATGAGAAACGCAAAACACAAGAGAGGAGAAAATATTGATTTCAATATATCGTATTATTGATGAAAATAAAGATGTTTATATGTAGGATGAAAACATAACAATGAAATCAAAAGTTACGATAATCTATTCCTAAAAAACTACCAGTTATTCTCTTCTACAAGTTAAGAAGCTACCTACACTAGGTAAAATAAACTTGGTTAAACAGAGTCCAAGTATAGTAAAAACTGCTAACATCCATTTCAAAAAGCATATTGCTTTTCTTTTTTGACAATCGATTAATTCTAAATAGTTTTACATGACAAATTTAAAATCACAAGATTAAAGGGTATTTTGGTACATTCAACATATCTTTAGTTTAATTTCACAAAATTAAAAAAAAAATTCCATTTCAAATCAAATCAGACAAATAAATTAAAATGAAAGAAAGTGTACATATCACAAAGAAGTAGGGCTGACAGGGGGATCGGGTCGGTCCGCCCCAACCCGCGACCGGTTCGAGAACCGTCTCGCCGGACCCGGTCCCGTCTATTCTCGCGGGTTGGGGGGACTACGGGTTAGGGGACCGGTTCACCCTTTTGTCCTGATCGACCCGGTCCGGTTGAACCGGCCGATTTTCGCGGGATCCTTTTTTTTTTTTTTTTAATTGTTTGAATTGTATCTGTTGCCAACCGTTGGGGAAACAGCTAGTGGCGGGCCCCAACGGATTTATTCCATTTTTTCACTTTCCCAACACCCCCTACCACCTCCCTACTTTTAATATTTTGATTTAAACCCTCAAGTTATCATAAATACACTTTAACTCATTTTTAATATTATAAATACCCCTCTATCCCTTATTATCTCTTACAAAATCATCTATTCTCTCATCTATTTCTATATCGTCTCAATCTAAAGTCTTAATTTTTTATTCCATTTAAGTCTCATATTATTATAATACATATATTTCAATTCTAAATTTTCATATTATATCATAATATCTATAATTCTCATATTTGCTATCAAGTATTGGAGTTCCAAATTACAAGTTAACTACAAGCTTCAAGAATCGGTTTAATGTCTGTTATTAATGCAGACGTTTGGTACATTCGTTTCATAATATTTATATTTTATTTTTCATCTTTAATTTTTGTGTTATTATTATTTTTATATTACACTTTACATATAATTAAATATGAGTTCTAGCAAAAGAGATACCGGTAAAGGAAAAGAGAAAGAACCAAGTGACATTAGTAAATTATTTAATTTTACTAAAAAAAGTAGTAAGGAAAAAATTAAGAGTAAATGTGGTGGTGCTTCTTCTAAATCAATGTCTAGAGTTATATTTAATACAAATGATTCTACTTATGTTGATGATACTTCTTATGATATTGATTCAAATGTTCAAGTCGATCATGAAAGTTTAGAACGACGTTATGGTGATATTAATCCTAATCTTGATGAATATTCAAGTGAAGAAGTAGAAGTTGATCCGGGAGAAGAAGATTTAGAAGATACACCTACTAGTCCGGTGACAAAAGTTACAACTGAAACTACAAATCCAACGGAGCAAAATTGTGGACGCCCACCCCTTATACCTCCTAAAAGGGAGAATGTGAAGTATCAACGCCCTAAAATTTCTGTTGTGTGGCAATTTATGACTTTAGATAAGGAAAACTCTATTGCTATTTGTAATAAGTGTAAGCAACCTTTTAAACATAGACAAGGTGGGGGTCAAGGTGGGACGGGGGGCTTAAATAGACATTTTTTATCTTGTGTGCCGATTGAATATAAAGAAGCTAAAGCATTAGCCGATAGGAAAAAAGGAATTCCAGTTAATGATGTTGATATTAATGTTAATGAATCGGTAGGGGCTTCTAACATGGTTCAAGGAACATTAGATCCTTCTAACCCCGGTGGTCCACTAACACAACGTAAATATAATAAGGAAAGAGATCGCAAAAATTTAGCTAAAATGGTTTCTGTTTGTGGTTTGCCTTATAGTTTTCCTTCACATCCTGGTTTTATTGAATATATTCAACAAACTTATAATCCTTCTTTTAGAGGTCTTCAAGAAATACTGTTAAAGCTGATGTTTTTGTATATCAAGGTAATCATTGTCAATATCTTCGTTGTTTGTTTAGCAAATTAGATTGTAGAGTGTCTATAACTTCGGACATGGGTCGTAGTGTTAATGGACATGATTATTTAACTATTACAGCACATTGGATTGATCATAACTGGAATTTGCAAAAAGAATCTTAAGTTATAAAGAATGTGTAGAGAAAAAAATTGGTGCATATTTAGCTTCAAGTATTTTGAGTGTTCTAGATTATTACATGCTTATAGATAAAGTAATGTCTGTCGCATTAGATAATGCATCTAATAATACAAACGCTGCTAGTATGTTAAAAATTAGATTATGTCCAATTGATGTTAATGTTTTTCATGTTAGATGTGTTGCACATGTATTAAATTTAGTTGTACAAGATGGTATTTCATTATTTGATTGTGGTTGTATGAAAATTGAATATGTTGTTGCCTGGATTTTTTATGCTCATAGAGCTGCTAGAATTAGGGAATTTAATGAGCGTTGTGTACTATGTGATTTGCCACCAAGAAAAATTTCAAGACATATTAAAACAAGGTGGAATTCTTTTTATGAAATGCTTTCAGTTGCTTACGAATATAAAGGACCCGTACAAATGGCGTTTAATGCTCATAATGATGTCCCATTAGATAGAATTTGTGAAGAAGATTGGGAAGAAACTAATGAACTATTAGAATTTTTAAGACCTTTTTATGATGCTACAATCATGTTTTCTGGAATTTATTATCCTACTATTTCATCAGTATTAATAAATATTTGTGCTATTTCAATTCAATTTTCTAAATACAAAAAATTTGAAAAATTTAGAGTTGCAATTGAAGGTATGATTGAAAAATTTTAATTTTTTTTTTCTATTCCTCAAATTTATTTAACTGCTACTTTACTTCATCCTGACTATAAATTACGAGGTGTGCAGGGAATTGTTTACACTTTTTATGATACTTAAGAAATTTTACCAGAAGAAATTCCAACTTGTGAAATGTGTAAATCTAGCATAAAAGTAGACACAAAAATTTTGTATGAAAAATATAGAACTACAGGAAATACTCAAGGAGAAGTTGGTCAAACTTCTAATCCTCAGAGTAAAACTCAAATTTCAAGTTATATGCGAGGTTTTCTTGGTCTTAATTCTACTAACCGTAATGGTTTTGAAGAATATCTTAATCAATCTTTAGAAACAGTGGAAGACAAAAATGGCAATGAAGATTGATTAGCATGGTGGAGGAGGCGGAGCGTTGCATTTCCAATTTTGAGCAAAATAGTTCGTGATGTTCTAGCTATTCAAGCTTCATCAGTTACATCGGAGGCTGCTTTTAGTGCGGCAAGGTTTCAAATTGGCGATCATAGACATTCATTGGCGAAAGAAAGTTTGGAAACACCAATTTTATTTAGAAACTGGGTCAACGCCGAGAGGAGGAATTATAATTTGCCAAAGTTAAGTTCCAGACAAGAAGCTTGGGTTAAAGTGGTAATTGAATCTAGTGACGATGAATTAGAGTCACAAGAGTTTCTAGCAAGTTTGCCAACACCGGAGGATGTCACCATCGAAATTTGACATTTGAAATTTCAAGTTTAAATTACTTTAAAATATTTAAAATACAAATTTGAACTTCTCAAATTTGAAATTTGAAATTTGAAATTTGAAGTTTGAAATTTGAAAGTTGAATTTGAAATTTGATAACTTAAGCATTATTTATTAGCTAAAAATGTTATTGAAAACCAAATAAACTAAAAATGTTATTCAATAACATATAATTTCAATACAAATAAATAAGTATATAAAAAATAAAAAATCCCACGTCCCGTCCCGCCAAACCCCGTCCCATCCCGTATACATAGTGGGACGGAATGGGACGTATTTTTGTCCCCCCCAATCCCGGTCCCGGCCAAATCCCGCCAGCACCGTCCCCCGTCCCGTCTCGTCCCCCAGTCCCAGTCCCCGTCCCCTTGCCAGCCCTACGAAAGAAGTGGAAGAATTTCAAGTTAATTCGTAGGAAAAAACTTTTTAACAATTAAAAACCACATGACAAGTAGTGTTAAACAAAGAAATTAATATTCACTTCATCTCATTTTAATTGTCACTTTAATTAAAAAATATTGTCCCAAAATAAGTATTCTACTTCAGAAAATTCAATCAAAGTGGACAATTATTTTGAATTCTACTCTTGAGAAAATATTGCAAAAATAAGAAAGATTGAACTGATATTTTATGTGTATTTCATCTCTATACAATGTACATATTTATAGAAATACACAAAGAATAATTAATTCTAACAAACACAGTGTACGAATTTATAGAATAAAATAATTAATCCTAACAAACTATCCAGTTGCCCTAAATCCTAATTAAGCTAATTGGTTACACTGTAACATACTAATATTTACACACATAATAAATTATATATATAAATGGAAAAGTATTTTTTATTTTATTTACATAAAAGAGAATCTATAGAAGATTCCTGATCTCATTTTGCAGCACGGAAATAAGATGGTTTCCACTTTACTATAATTCCAACCATCTTTTAACATTTTAGAAGTATTTTTTTTTAATATAATGCAATTCACAAAAAACATATAATAAATGACGATGATTTATTAATTATTTAATTCGTTCATTTTTATTTGTCATATATTACTTTTTTGAGAGTCAAATTGCATGAACTTTGACCAACATTTTAAGATGTAATTTTTCATCATATTAGTATAAGAATGGTTGCAACTTATAATATATTTTTGTATAGTTTTTCAACTTCTAAATTTTAAGCTTAAACTACTGAACTAATATAATTCAATTTAGCTCTAATGATTAGTCTAATTGACTCTCTTGAATCAAAATGTGACAGGTAACAATGAATGAAAGGAATATATCTTTGTATTTATTATTTTTCTGTGCCCGTTTAGATACGTGATATGGAATCATTACATGAAATCAAACTGATATAAAGTTGAAGTTTTGTTTAGACATGCAATTTGAATTGACTCTCTTGAATCAAAATGTGACAGGTAACAATAAATGAAAGGAATATATCTTTGTATTTATTATTTTTCTGTGCCCGTTTAGAAACGCGATATGGAATCATTATGAAATCAAACTGATATAAAGTTGAAGTTTTGTTTAGACATGCAATTTGAATTTTGAAAAGTTATATTATTTCATAAATATAAAACCTCCTGTGA
Organism: Solanum piurae; assembly: GCA_029582685.1. Lineage (NCBI taxonomy): Eukaryota > Viridiplantae > Streptophyta > Magnoliopsida > Solanales > Solanaceae > Solanum > Solanum piurae. The sequence goes on from JAJOOO010020118.1 coordinate 11,498, forward strand.
AAATTATATAAATAAATCAGTTCTTAAATATCTTACCAAATAAACAAGTCATAATTCATAAATAAGATATCAGAATATCCTAAAGCGCACCACATTGATAAATCACATATCGCCAAGGTTATTTTATAAATAAATATTTACGATTACAAACTTTCAAATATATATAATCTTATATAGACTCACTAGTCAACAATAGTAATAACTAATTATTCTTTAACATAATTTTTTCACGTGATAGTTGACACGAATAATCTTTCCGCCAAACATAAGTCTCTTTTTTTTACAAAATTTAAAATGAATATATATATATATATATATATATATATATATATATATATATATGATAATTTCAAAT
>JAJOOO010020121.1:0-11844 GCA_029582685.1 Solanum piurae
TAAACACATTTTCTTCTTAATTAAATTATTATAAAAGAACCATGTTCTTGTTTTCTTTCTTTTAAAATCACTTTAAAAAATAAAAATGTAGGAAATATTTTTTTTCTTGTTAATCTCATCTTATCAATTAAAATAGAATAACTTCATAAACCGTTTCGACAGATAATATATGTCATATATATAAGATCATAGTATATCCATCATTAATTTATATTTATAGAACGATTAAATATATTTATAATAAAATAAGAAATATTTTCATTTTAATTTTTTTCTTGAATTGAAGTAAGATAAACATTTGCTAATTTAAAAAATATTATTAGAAATAGAATATGTTGAAAAGAAAATAAATAATATATTTATTTGAAAAAATGAGCAGTTTTTACCCAAAATAACAATAAGGGCATTTTTGGACCAAAATATTGATAGAAAAGGCATTTTTGGACCAAACTACAAACGGAGGGCATTTTTGTTCCTTTCACATAGTTTAAGGGCATTTTTTATCTTTTTTCCTATAATTAATCATAGGTTATAAAAGTATGTCCAAACAAAGATATACATTTTCTAAAATGGGTCCACCATCAGGGGTGGAGGTACACTATGCTCAAGGTGTCCAATTGGACACCCTTCATCAGAAACCTAAAACTAATATATAACAAAAAAAGCATAGAAAACATTAAATTTTAATCACTTTTTCTTTTCACAAAAAATTTAAATAAAATTTAAAAGTAATTATTTAATTTAAATTTAATAAGAAAATTCTATTTATTTTTTCTATAAAGCTACTAAAGGTGAAAGAGGCTCTAAATAGAATTTCTTTTTAGAAAAACTCGTTTGATTTTACTCTTTATTTTTCATATCTTGTTAATTCACCAAAGGTTGGTGAAATCTTGAAGTATAAAAGTGATTTCATTATAAACTGAATTTTCTCTTTCTCTTCTTTTTTTTTCGTTCACTTCCTATTAAATAAACATGAAAATTCAAGCTAAATTTTATGTGATTTTATTTTAAAAATTTTAGTATATTTTTTAATTAAAAAAAATTAATTGTTAATGTTACGTAGTTTGATTTCAAAATTTTAGTGCACCCATCGTTAAATTATTATTTTTATCTATGAGATTTTTGGACACCCTTCATAAAATTTCTGGCTACGCCACTGTCCACCATGCTAAAAAGTATAGACTATACAGTATTGGTATCCTGGAAAAGACCGAAGACCCATTCGGGTGTCATCATCAATTATTTTATTTTTTACATTACTCCCGCTATTCCTAATCACTTGTCTACTTTTGAATTGATACACTATTAAACAAAATATTTATTGATATAACAAGTTTATCATTTTACCCTTATTAATTATGAAGTGCATAAATTAAAAACTTAAGATTTTCAAAATGTTATACCTTTTTCAAATTAATTAATGGAGGGTATAATATGTGAAAAGAAATTGTCCTTTCTTGATTTGTCAAAATGAACAAGTAATCAGGGACAACAAAAAAAAGAAAAAATGGATAAGTAATTAGAGATAGAGAGAGTAATATATAATTACAAATAATATAAATGACATTTGCTTGGATAAATGAGTTTAGTTGGCCCATTGGTTTGGCTCCTTGCAAGGGTTGTGATCTGCTCAATTTATATAATTCATTTTATTTTAATCAGTTTAAAAAATATTTAATAATAATTTAATTTTAAAATGGTCATTTTATCATTAATAAAATAATATACAGTCACACAAACATTTACTATTTATTTTTAAACTATAAATTTTCAAAAATATTCTTTCTTTCTTAAATATCGTATCAAGTCAAACCAAGTCATACAAATTAAAACAAATAAAATATAATATTAAAATTAAATTACTTATCAAAAAAAGAATTGAGCACAATAATACAGCTCAACCTAACTCGTTGATGAAAGTTATATTGATTTACTTAATTTATGTTTTATTATTATACTTTAAATAATTTTTATTTAACAAAAAGCACACGCGGAAGTCTCTCCAATCACGTCAGATGTTGAAATATACTTAATTTAAACTTTTTAATTTTATTTTTACTAAGAAGTTTTATTGTCACACAAATAATATTAAAGAGTATAAATTTTACAAGCTTTATAATCGTACAAATATCATGATAGGGGTATTAATTTATTTTCAATTTTTTTATAATATAAATTTAAATAGGAGTAAGACTTTTGAGTTAAATTCAAGAATAGCATGGCCACATCAATGAAAGTTTGGATCGTTTAACCAGTTCCACGTATAAAAAGGTATGATATACTCTCTTCGTCTCTATTTATTTGTGCATTTTTAATTTGATATACTTATTAAAAAATAATAATTAATATAATAAATTGATCATTTGACCTCTATTAATTGATAGAATTTCAAAATCAAAAGGAGTATTTATTAGTACTCATCCACTTTTTATTGCATGTTAACCTAATCATTTTACCTTGTCGCTTAAGTGAAAAGCATGTTTAAGGAGTAGGTGAAATTTATTGCATACATAAAATTTTAAATTATTTTATACTCCTCCGTCCAATATATTATAAATAGTTGCCCAACAATAGTTGTCCAGTTTGAAAAATCAAGAGATAATTTATCTATTTGTGTGTATTTTACCCTTAGTATTAAATACTATTCAATATCTAATACATTTCTCAAAGCATTAAATTTAATATATTCAAATGGGTAATATAGTAATATTAATCATATTATTTGTTGTTTCTTAAGGTATATATCAAGTCAATTATGTACAAATATTATTGGACAGGGGGAATACTAATCATCAAGACTTTAACGTGAGATTGCAAATAAAAAGTCGCTTTCAAGAGGAACACTTTTGAGCCGACCGAGCTCTCTTTAGAAAAGACCCTACCTAGAATTATCAATGCCCTAACCCCAGCCATTACTCCTCCCCCAGCGTGTACCCCGGAGGAGCCTCCTGAACCACCGTACGATCAAAGAACAATGGAGGAAGACCCTCATCAAACAATCCTTCAAGGAAATCTTACTGGACAAGAATAAGGACCTGAATGAAACTTACACAAACCTAGTTACAGGAATCAACACTCCAGAGGAAACTGATCCAAAGGACTCAATCACTCTATCAAAGAAGGACGAAACAAGAATATACCTCCCGTGGAAACACTCAGTTATCATCAAACTGGTGGGGAAAAAAGTGTCCCACCAGTACCTCAAGAGGAAACTAACTGAATTATGGAAACCTACAAAAGGATTGATCGTAATTGATCTTGGATGGGATTTTTTCATTGCTAAGTTCAATCTGCAAGAAAACATGCAGAAAGCTCTACAAGAAGGCCCTTGGTTCATACTGGGAAACTTTCCTTCGGTAAGGAAATGGGAGCCAAACTTTGTCCCACAAGAGTCCACCATTTCTCACAGTGCTATCTGGATCAGACTACCTCAACTACCAACTGAATTCTACGGTAGATCCATACTAGAAAAGATTGGTAGGAAATTAAGAGCACTCCTAAAAATAAACACTTGCACATCTGCCACACTAAGAGGAAAATACACAAGAATATGCATCCAGGTCCCAATAGGAGTGCCAATCAAGAAAACAGTCAAAGATCGGCAACCACCTACAAGAGATCTTATACGAAGGGGAAGGAACATTATGTACTGGGTGGGGGAAAATTGGTCATACAAAAACCAAATGTGCCTTCACAACAACACCAAATAAAACTAAAACCACAATTAGCCCCCCACTAGGCAAATATGATGAGGAGCAATGGAGGGTCGTCTCATTCCAAAAGAAGGGAACCAAGCCCAACAAGCAGAATAACCAACAGGAAAGTAAGGAACCTCCCACACACAGGTAAAATTATTCGATGCCAAATCAGGTAAATTTTGTGAACCCTCTACTCTTAACTCAAATCATTCTATTTCCTCCTTTAAGTATTCCACTAATGAATCCTCTAAAGGTAAACGGAAACAATGAATTGAGTCGGAAAATAACAACAAAGTAACCACAGGGAAGGGCAAAACCACCTTGAACTCAGGAGAAGGCAAAAGCATTTATGAGAAAGGTCCCCACACCTACCTGAAAGGAAACATGTCTTCTGGAAAGGAGAACAACTCAACAGGCAAAAGTTACCCCCCGCCCTCCACATCAACTCCTAAGGACCCCACCAGTAGAATTAACTATGCTACTACTCCAAATACCACTTGTGACTCTGCGTCTCCCTCAAGGGGGAAGGAAAACATGGCCACCCCTAGCAAGCAACCTCTCTCCACTATGAGAGGTAATCATCATAATTCCAATCCGGATGTGACCATTGACATCGCATTAATTTACTGCACGTCCATTGGAACCCCTTTTAGGAAACCACAGGGCAAATGGAAAGCTATTTCTCACAACAAAAATGGTGAACACAAATTGGAATTCCCCACCTGTGGCTGAAATTCTTATCTTCATCACAATACCACCACCGGAGAACCATGTACCAGATAGTGGCTGGAGTTAGCACTCCAGAACCAGTCGCTAACCCTGAACATGAATGTAGGGACACAACCTATACTCATGATAATCAAGGACCCACGATTCTTGGCTCATGTCGTGAAAGGAGGGATTACATTGGCCATCTAAACTTTTGGACAACAACTATGGATTCAAACGATACTGAAAGTTTATCGATATGGGGACCTCATGCAGCTCAACAACAGCGAACTGAGCAACCTAGTCAACCAGGTCCACCAACAAATACCCTTTTTCCCGGGCCCGCTGGCGGACCCAAGCATTATGAACCCTCAGTTCAAAATGACAACATTAGGGGTAACAATCAAGAGAAAGGAAACTCAGAGGAGGCACACTCTCAATGATAGAAGCTCTAAGGCAGAGCAACAAGGAAATGGAGGTACTCCTCCATGCATTGGAAGAACAAAACATAAAAGTGTGCCAATTGGGAAAAGGGTTGCAGAAAGAGTTCAACGAGCACTTCAGTGCATTTATTTTAGTGCCATGCCCATTGACAACGAGGACACTAGCTCTGAATCTGAGGAACCAAGCCAAAACACTCCAACTAGCAGTGGCTTTGAACCATTTTGACATTACTCAAGTGCCAACCCAGATGGAGAAATGGAAGAGAACACCGACAAACCCTCCATTAACGGCCTCCCAATGAACTTCATCATTTGGAACACAAGAGAAACAAATAGCGCTTGCTTCAGGAGACACTGCAAGGCGCTCATCAGCATTCATAAACATGCTCACACATGACCTGGGTTTTAACTCACAGACCCAATCTTCGGCGAAAGGGCTCTCAGATGGAATAGGCACATGTGGAAGGAAGACAACATCAAGCTAGACAACTTCTCGGTGACCTCTCAGGGAATCCACGCCATGGTCAAGGTAAACACTAACCCCCACTCTTCGCTCTTTTCCGTTCTGTACGCCAGTAGTGACTATATGAGGCAAACCACCCTTTGGGAAAACCTCCTTAGAATCTCATGTAATTACCAAGGGGACTCTCTAATTAGGCGTGACTTCAATGAGGTTCTTTAGGCTAAAGATAAGTTCGAAGGAATAGGAATTAATAATAATAGGGCCATCAATCTCTGGAACTACTTAAACCAATGTAAGATGATTGACATAGGCTTTAAGGGTAGAAAGTACACGTGGTCTAAAAAAATATACAAAAATAGGAAAAGCCTTATCTTTGAAAGGCTTGACAGAGTTCTCTCTAATGATTCTTGGATCCTCAAATACCCTAACTCTAGTGTCTCCCACCTTCCCCAAACCCGTTCAGACCACTGCTCTCTTCTGATATATATAGGTAACCAAAGGCCCAATTCGTCTAACAAGCCCTTTAGACTTGAGCCCATGTGGTGTAGGCATCCTAATTTCAAAAATATCATTGAAAGTGTTGTCACCCCTCCCAACCAAATGATTGACTCCATTGACCTATTCCAATCTAAGGACAGAGAATGGAATAAGCACACTTTTGGGAATATCTTCTATAGGATGAGGAATATACTAGCAAGATTAAGGCGTATCCAAAATTCTGCTAATCACCCCCATAGTTCCTTTCTCAACATTTTGGACAAAATCCTCCAAATTGAGTATGATACTATGCTCAAATTTGAGGAGGACTTCTGGAGAACTAAGTCCAAAATCAATTGGCTAGTTGAAGGTGACTCAAATTCTCGATTCTTCTACCCTTCTACCATTAATAGAAGACACATGAATCGAATTCAGTCCCTAAAAGATGAGTCTGGCAACTGGCATTCCACCCCCCCCCCTTCTGTCTGAAACCTTATCACCACTTTCTACTCCAACCTCTACAAAACTGAGAACTTCTGGTCTAAAAAGCCAAATGTTCCCAACGAGGTTGATGCTCAACCCATCCTAAATAATGGTACTAACCCCCTTGACTCCCCTATTAGGGAAAGTGAAATCACTCAAGTTATTAACTCTTTCAAGCGGTTGAAACCTCCAGGACCTGATGGTATTCACCCAATCCTCTTCCAAAAATACTGGACATCATTGGGGAAAAAGCCACCACTTCTTGTAAGAAGGCTTTCATCTTAGGTAAAATGGATCCCAACATTAATAGAACCCTGCTTTGCCTGATCCCTAAATGCCAGAATACTAACATGGTCAACAACTTCAGACCTATAGGTCTTGCAACACTGGCTACAAGATGGGTAACCATGATTATTGCCAATAGACTGAAAACCAGGCCTCCCTCGATCATTGGGACAAACCAAACTAGCTTCCTGGATGGGAGGAGGACTTCTGATAATGCCATAATTATGCAAGAAAACATCTCCTACTTCAGGAAGATGAAAGGTGTGAATCCCAACATGATTTTAAAAATTGACCTAGAGAAAACCTTTGATAGGCTTGAATGGTCCTTCATCAATGACTACCTCAGGAACCTTAATGTTCCCCCTTTACTTACAAAATCATCATGTCTTACATCACTAGGTCTTCCATTTCTATCCTAGTCAATGGCTCCAAGACTAAGTTTTTCAACCCCTCTAGAGGGATCAGACAAGGTAACCCCATCTCTTTTTACATATTCATAATATTTATGGAAAGACTGTCTAGAATGATTGAAGAGGTTGTAGAGAACAAAAGTTGGAATCCTTTCTCCATCTCTCAATCTGGGCCGAAAATTTCCCATCTCTTCATTGATGATGATCTAACTCTCTTCTCAAGAGAAAACCTCAAAAATTGTAGCACCATCACGAGGATTCTCAAATCTTTTTGCAAGCATTCTGGGCAGAAAATCAACATCACCAAGTCCAGGGTCATCTTCTCCAATAATAGCTCAACATTCAGGCCAACAATAATTTTGGTAAATACCTGGGTTTCCCCATCTTTCACTCTAAGCCCACGAATAGAGATTTCAAATTCATCATTGACAATATGCAGGCCAAACTTAGTGGCTGGAAAACCAAGTTCCTCCATATGACTGGCAGAATTGTCCTTACCAAGACTACCCTGAGCAACATCCCCTCTCATGGCATGCTAAACATTTAAATCCCAGCAGGGGTCACCAATAAGATTAATAAGATCAAAAGAGACTTCATTTGGGGGACAACCTCAAGAAAGAGGAAAAGCCATCTAGTTGGGTGGAATAGCATTACGAAAGGAAAGAGTGAAAAGGGGCTTGCGATTCAGAAGAGTGAAATTAAGAAGAAGGTCCTACATGCAAGTCTTGGATGGAGAGTTTTCACAAACAACCAACCTCTTTGGGCTAGAACTCTCTACTATAGGTACTACCACGGGAAGAAACTATAAGCCAACAATAAGCAAGTTTGTAGAACATGGAAATGTGTCATGCAGGGGTGGCAAACATGCATAAAAGGGTCAAGCTAGATAGTGAACAAAGGAGACAGGGTAGATTCTTTGAAGACTGATGGATTCCCAACCATGGTAACATTAGGAGTATGATCCACGGACCCCTCCTGGAATATGAATTTTCTCAAAAAATCAAGGTTGTGCACAAGGAGGGCTTATGGGATTTGAGCAATATCTACATAATCCTCCTTGAAAACCTTATTGCAACCATGAGTAATACATACATTGGCCCTAATACCGAGGAGGACAAACTGGGCTGAAAAATTCAAGTAATTGCCTCTTCTCCTCTAACGATGCCTACAATCTGATTGTCCAGGGGAAAGATTCAAGTAATGTGACAGAAGGTGTTATGAACCAAGTCCAGCCCAATGTGGATACCAGGGTCACGAAAGTAGTTATTGGGCTGACAAGAGCTATAGGGACGAGAACAAGCAATAGGGCCAGGTTAATCTGGGATCCAGGTTGAGAAGTGAGTGTGGGAACGGTTCCATAAAAAAGGGCAGTGGTAAGTGATTTAGGGATTATGAAAATTGTTAAGAAAAGAGTTTGTTTCCTCTCATCTCCCTTTTTAGTCTAAGCTTCTTATCTCCTTCTATCTATCTCTATATTTTATGATCTTTTTTCCCTTCGGTTAACATTTTTTCAGTTTCGTTGTAAGGACGTTAGTCGTTTCCATTTCTCAATTGTATTTTGTGTTCTTTAGCGATTATAATATATATCCTCATTGTGTGGTAACTTGAGTTGTTACATTGGTTCTTTCATTGACGTACTCTAATGGTAGTTATGGTATTAAATCGATTCAATGGCAACGGTAATCCAGAGGACTGGATTTATAGGGAGGAGCGATACTTCACTTTCCTAGGATTCTCTGAGGAACATTAGTTGCCTCTTCCTTCCTTATATGTCGATGTTGAGGCCCTCGAATGGTTCTGTTAGATGTTTCGCAACAAATAATTTTTTGATTATAGAAGTTGGCCCTACGTTTTCATACACAAACTTATGCAAAGTCTCGTGTGGTGAACGCTCATATTACTAGTATTTTGGCTTTGCTACAGAGGATCAAGGATAAATGTTCCTTTATGTCTCAACAGATTGTAGTAGAAAATGTGAATATTAGTATTGCTAAAATCTTTAGAGTAAATATTGTTTCTCATACGGCCGAAGAAAACTCAAGCCCTATAGATAATATTGAGGGCCATAGGGAGCTTTTTGACCCTTATATTGAGGACCATTCAGGCCATGTGGATAATATGCTCAATGAAATGTCTATTGAAGTTTTCACCAAAGAAATTAAAGACGATATTTAGTCACCTAAGGTGTTCGACAAATGTTTTCATGCTTTCTACCCCATGGTAATCGCAGAAGTAGAACCCAATACTCCAATTAAAATGCTTGATGAAAAAGCACCAGGACATGAAAACAGTGAAGTCCAACTGTTCGATGAATATTCCTCAAAAGATATGTCAAAGAGGTTTGTTAATGAGACTTCTCTGTATCACAACTTTAGTAATCAGAAAATTGAATTTGAGACCATTGACGACATGTAGCTTGCTAAGTTTATCTTGGAGCCTGAGACTATTGAGGATCTATATCTTGACAATTTATATCTAGAGATTGAGGATAGCATTCCACGAAGTAACATGCCTTCAGATGAATTGCTCGTTAAGGAGGATGGAAAATCTACTGATGAATTCCGTGCTCACAATATTTGTGTCAATTTTCATTTAATCCTGGTGGTATTGTCGTTGTTCATGAAAATGTAATGAATCTTTGTATATGGGATCCAGGTATGACTTTCAAGTTCAAGGCTATCATAGGTACAATGAACACAAAGCCACCACTATTGTTGGGCTCTAATGGTACGTTTGGCTTCATTGCTTATGCTAACTCTATGACTTTAGTATGGGATCCCGGACAACAAAGTTGTATGCATTCTTCTGTTTTGCTTTTTTTTCTTGCATTGGCAGCTGTTACTTCTTTGAATTTTAGTTCTCGGGACATTTTTGCTAAGTGGGAAGTTGCATACAAGATGGTAGTGATGGAATCAAAAGTTGATAATACATACTCTGAGATGAATCATGTGTTTGATGAAAGTTTTGAAAGAGTTGCATCGAGAGTAATACAATCAATTGCACCTTTGGATATTATACGTTTTCCTATATTATTTTAATTCCTGCAACAACTATTAGAACAACTAATTTTTGTTCTCCAATCTCCAAAGATCAAGGTAGAATATGCTACAATAAGAGGTGATTTCTCTTTACAAAAGAGAATAATTGAGTAGGCTACAACTGTTTGTATAGCATGGCTACAAGGCTGCATCAAGTCTATAAAAGACTTGATTGAGCAGCAGTTGTGTAATTTTTATACGCTTGAGAAGATCCTGGTTTACTTTGATGCTCAGGGTGTACGTGCTGGTTATACTACATGTCCTGGCCTTGAATTTGAGTATATTCTTATTGGATATGGTGCTGACGAATTCATTATTTTGATAATGCATGAAATTTTGGATCTGGGTGATAAAATTGACTGCCATCCCACTTTCTCATGGTATGAATTTGCTGCACTACAAACTTGTGAAAATGATCATTGGAGTTTGATTGTGTTTGAAAATGAGCTTGAGTTGGTGAAAGTAGCTTCAATTTTTGTTGCTTATGTCGTTCACAAGGTAATTCTCAATGAGAGTAAAATCACTTTTATCTTGGTTAGTTGTGGAAAGCTTACAACTACAATGAAGCTTATGTGCTATCCTGCCCATTTTTGTGGCAATAGACGCGTTGAAGAGCACACTATAGCACAACAACTTCCGAAGTCAAATCCAATACTTAAAGCACTTCACAATGTCATTAATATGATTCCAATTAAGTTCTCGATTCATCATGGTATATTTGGGCAGATTCATCTGGCGGAGTATGGACAAACATATAGTGGTATTACTGATGCTCAAAACTCTGTTTATATGAAGAAGGAAATGAAAATTGTTGAGTTAGCATGAAAGAGTAGATGGCAATTTGTAGAATTGTGGCTTCTGTTATGATTATTGGTAACATGAACTTCTCTAAAGGCAATGAAATTGTTTACTCAATTCTGCAAGTTGACAGTTTGGTTTCATCTTTGCACCACTATCACAACTACCTACACACACTCAAGTCTTGAAATATTCAACATTGTACTGGCCACGTGGTTCTATTCGAACCTTGAGGACAAGGTTCTTATTGAGGACGAGAGTATTGTTATGAACCAAGTCCAGCCTAATGTGGATACCAGGGTCACGAAAGTAGTTATTGGGCTGACAAGAGCGATTGGGCCAAGAACAAGCAATGACGCCTGGTTAATTTGGGATCCGAGTTGAGAAGTAGGTGTGGGAACGGTTCCATCAAAAAGGGTAGTGGTAAGTGATTTAGGGATTATGGAAATTATTAAGAAAATAGTATGTTTCCTCTCATCTCCCTTCTTAGTCTAAGCTTCTTATCTCCTTCTATCTATCTCTAAATTTTCTAATCTTTTTTTCCTTCGGTTAACTTTTTTTCAGTTTCGTTGTAAGGACGTTAGTCGTTTCCATTTCTCAATTGTATTTTGTGTTCTTCAGCGATTATAATATATATCCTTGTTGTGTGGTAACTTGAGTTGTTACAGAAGCTATTGATTACACTTGAATTTGGAAGCTTAATTGCCCTAACAAATTCAAAACCTTCATCTGGCTGCTAATTCACCAAAATTACCCACTAATCTCTATCTTCATAACATTGGGGTGAATATTAGGCAGGACTGTCACTTCTGCAGGCAAAACACTGAGGATATTAACCACATCATGTTCAGATGCCCCAAGGCAATCACTTGTTGGAAAAAAATCATGCTCCAAACTGTCCCAAACCAGCCCATCGATTGGTCAGAGATAGATATAGGTAATCTCTCTAAAACCTGGAGGAACATAAAAGGGAGACCTTTCAATCAATGGCTTACCTGGCAAGAAGTCATCCCCTTCATCCTTTGGAATCTTTGGACTAAC
>JAJOOO010020122.1:0-11443 GCA_029582685.1 Solanum piurae
CTCCAAAAAACTGTAAAAAGTTCTTATAATAATAGTGATATGACCCTAAGCTAGAAGTTTAAACTAGTATTTATAGTGTTTGAAAATGTGCTGCGAAGGACCCTTCGGCAAAGTTAGTCGGGATCACCGATACATTCGACGATCCGCCGCTTGGTCAATTCATCGCCTTCCTACTTTAGCCTTTAGCCTCTTCACGTTTTGAGTCTTTGGGCGATATGGTACTGCTTCGAGGAAATGTTCGGCGACACACCAACTGCTCCATTTCATCGCCAACTTGACCTTTTCCTTCAAGGCTCAGCGCACTGGAAAAAAAGGCAATCTCCACGCTGATCAATGACTTGCCAATTGGGCTTGGCGATCTTCAGGCCTTCATTTCTTCGTTCTTTTCAGCCGCTTTGTTTGTTCTTGCCAAGTAGTGCCCATGCTTTGCCTTAAACTCCAAATACCTGAAACTTAAGGATTTTCATCAGATATTGAGACAAAATATGCATATGAGGACACTAATTCTATCAAAATATAGCCCTAAATGAGTCCAAATTGTGGACTCATCAACACCCCCAACTTAAACTTTTGCTTGTCCTCATGTAAAACTCAAGTTCAGCAGTTCAAAAAGGATGTCTCAAACAATGCTACACAAGACTCGATTATGAATGTACACAACAAGACTCAATTTACTCATGCCAGGATCAACTGTGCACCCAAAGATTCAAGGTGTGACACACCATTACCAAAGATTCTCACGCTCGCAATACTTGCTTCAAATGCAAGTTCAAGCTCAACAAAAGTATTTGAATGCCCTCACCCAAAATATGATTCCATACTCACATAATGGTTTAATAATTTAAAGCTCCGGAATCAAATGCAACACTCACACTAAAAAAAAAGAACAGTATGCATGCTTTCACCCATAGGTTTGCCCGTATTTTCTAATCGACATTTGTTTCAACTCACTCAAAATAAAAAATGTCTTTAAAGGCTTGTAATGGGGCTGAGTGCAAAGGTATGGTCATTTAGGCTTAGTGACTTTCATCCTCATGAAATGTGGTGCTCACAACACTTCTTTTCCTCTTCCTTCAACATTTTCTTTAGTGCTCATAAGTCATCCTATTATTCACTTCCCATGGATTGTTTGGGAACCCCATTTCCTTTGTACTTTTCAACTTTATTCCACAACTTTTCTTTTTCATTCTTTTTCTTTTTCTCTCTTCTCTTTTTTTTTTTTATGTGGAAGGGTTCCATTTTTCTTAAAACCATGGGTTAAAGGAGACTTTCCTTGCACTTCTTGACTTTCCCTTTTGTTTTCACCACACTCCCAACTTAGGATTTTGGCCTAAGTTGTCAATTCAATCAACCACAATTCACGAGGATTAAGGGTAATGAGTCAAGAAAGGTCATGTTGTCATCAAGTTTCTTCCAAACAAAGGTAAGGTTCAAGCGGTGTTCAAGAGAGGTTCACACACTCACAAGGCAGGCCACAAAAGAGTTATATGTAAAATGGGCTCACACTCTTCGAAGTTGCCTAAGATCATATCAAGAGATAGCCTTACTTAGTCGACCGGACCAACGGGGCAAATTCTAGGGATTGTCATGCAAGGTCATAGTAAGCTCATCATACAAGGCATCGATACTAAAGTCAAACAAGACTTCACGCTTTCTCTAGTGTGCAACGTTCATCACAAGAGAATCAATTTGATAAATGGCTAATCACAACGAGATGCAAAGAGTTCACATATTGTGTATGCAATTTCATTTGCTCCCATCATAGCCGTACATTCATGTTCGCTCAATTATGAGCACCATTCAAGTCATCGGTATTGATCAAAACCGAGACTTAAATTTGCTAAAGAACATCCACTATCATGTACATACAAGAGGTGGCAATTTTTTTTTGGAAGGGTCAAAATAATTTGCAAAAATCATTTGCAATTTAAAGCAGAAGAAGCCACAAGCTCAAACCTTCCACGAAAGCAGTATTAACAGAATTATAGCTTACAACGCAAATACATAAACAAAACACGATTCACGAATAGCAGACAAAGGTGGGTCACACCTCACCACAATTAAAAACAATTTGTCCTCAAATACAAATAATAAAATATCCAGAATGTAAATAAAAGAAAGACAGAGAGAGGGGTAAAGTGGGGATACTGTCTAAGTGTTCGCTTCGTCTGTCTGGGCATATGTACCCGATGTGTCAGCCTGGACTTGGATAATAGTCCCCGGAGCTACTTCAGAATGTTCAGCAGCAACTGACTTGCTAAAATTGTCCAAGTCATGAGCCACCAAAAAAGAATGTATAGCTGTGTAGAATCCACGAGTCCATGAAAGGACAGTGGGATCTCGAGAGACAGATATCTTGCTGGAACTAGGCTTTTTGCCCTCACTTCCCGTCTTGGGAGGATTCGCTTCATTTGTATCTTTTCTAAAAAAAATTGCTCTTATATGTCGGGGTGGAATGATTCTCCCTGCAACTTTAGGTCTAGCCATGTCTGCAAAGCTTCGAGGCAAAGTTAGAAAATATTTGATAAATGAAACAAGGACAATCAGCTGCAGGTAGACTCGCCAATCCTTTCGGTAAGTCACCGAATACTTTCGGTGAGCAAGGGGTTGCCCACCGAAAGTTTCAGTGCAGTGGGGGTTCAAGGGGTGCAGACAAAGGGAGAACAAGAAGACTTTTGGCGATTCGCCAAGTGCTTTTGGCGAACTCATGCTTCTCACCGAAAGGTTTGGAAACCAACAAAACATATAGCATGAAATTAAAGGCGAGATTGGGTCATTAGGCGAGCTCTAGAGTGGTTTAGCGAGTTCTACCCAGCTCGCCAAATGGACCAACCTGCCTTCATACAACCCACCATCTCGAATTCAACCTCGCAACCCTCGAAAACAATATCAAGGTATGCACAACTCAAATTAGTCTTAGATCCAATGACACTCATGCACAACCCATAATTTTTCATCTCCTTCAAGGTACAATTTTTAGGAATTAACTATTTAACGCGATACGGGTAAAACTAGTGAATCTAACAGGCAAACAATTTTTTTTTAATCCTACCAGAGAGGCCCAACAAACATCAACAAAGTAATATCATTGAATTGAGTACAAAATCGATAGAAAGAACTCAGAGTTTGGGAACCAATCTTTTGTGCTGACTAAAATGGAATTGAATCGCTAGACAACAATGTAATCAAAGTTCCGAGAACAAATCAACAACTAAAAATACCCCAAAACTGCAAGAAATATATAAACTAGAGTGCGGGTATGAGTTTGGGAAGATGGAAAGGTGAGGGAAAGGGAATGAATTTTGAAACTTTTAAACCTTAGGACTGAAAAACCATCCAATTTTCGCCCATTTGGCGACATTAGTCAGGATCGCCAAACCACTCGACGTTCCACCAAGTAGCAACTTGCCTCGCCGAATTTTACAGAACTTCAAGTTATTTTGGTACTCCAAACGATGGTCTTCGTCGGTATCGCCGACATGGTCGGTGATTCGCCAATAATTTTTAGTGCTCGCCGAGTTTTACAGACTTCAATGTAAGTTAGTCTTAAGTCTAATGGAGGTCTAGTTCGGGGTCGCCGAACCATTTGGCGATTCACTGATTGGAACTGTTGCTCGCCAATCTGCACTTTTTGTTCGCTCTCCACACTTCCATCTGCAAAATCAACACACCATTATTTTATCAAAGCAACATAGAGAAATAAAGTGTTTTGGGTTGCCTCCCACACAACGCCTTAGTTAACGTCGTGGCACAATGCAAGTCCACCTTCAAACCTCATTTTTGGGGTTGACCAGAGTGTCACTAGGCAAAACCCCTTTTTGTCTCGGATTTAGGTTAGACGACATCTGACCCATTTGGGTCTCCAGCTGCTTGATTGATACTAAATGGGAGGTGACGGTCTGGCTCATGGTCGATAGATCTTCCTTCATTTCTTTTAAGATCTTGTCCGACCCCTCAACTTTGTTGAGGATATGAGAAAGCATATCCTTAGACCGACCACCTTCCGAATCCTTCAGCTTTTGGCGCTCATGGAGAGGCACATACCTGTCCTTCTCCCTATCCTTCCAGTTAGGATTTTGGTCCCTCCATTCTCTGTCGCGATCCTTCCAACCATCTTCTCTAGCCCAACTCTGGTTACCACCCTGCCTTGGGTAGTTTGAATGATAACCACCGCCTTAATTGGCTAGAAAATTTACCTCCTCATTAAACAAGGCTTCAAATTTTGTCTCCTTATGATTTACACACCCGATCCCAACGACATTTACACTATGGGCACCAGCCCCCATGACATTTTTGGATAAAATGTCAAGCTGTATCATGCTCTTGGCCATGTTTTGATCCCTCTCATGATCCTTTTCCATCTGCTCCTTGGATAGCTTGAATGTGAGAGGGGATGCCTGGTCCTCGCGGGTGTACCACGCTCTGTTGATGGTTGTCATGCCATCTAGAAGTTGGGCTGCTAGTGCATACGATTGCTGCATCAAGCCTCCAGGTGAAAGTTGGTCAGCAACACCTTTGTTTACAGAGTCCAAACTCTAGTAAAAGTACTGTAGCAGCACGTTATTCGGCAAACCATGGGTTGGGCATTGAAGCACCAACTTTGTGAACCGCAGCCAAGTTTCGTGCAAAGGCTCTCCTTCTAGACGCTTAAAGGTTTGGATACTATCCCGAAGAGTCATCATCTTCGAGGGAGGGAAAAATTGCACATTAAATGTGGTGACCAACTCCTCCGAAGAAGTGATGGATTCGCGTGGTAAATCCCCTAGCCATTTGCACGTTTCCCATTAAAGAGAAAGGGAATAACCTTAACCAGACTGACTCTTGAGAAATATTTTTGAAAGAGAATGGTTTGCACACATCTATGAAGTTTCGAAGATGCTCGTGAGGATCCTCATGCGCCAATCCACTAAAAAGTCCTTTTAGTTGCAACATAGTGCTCGTTATATGGAACACTGGATTTTCTTTCGGCTGGAGGTAAACGGATGGCCCCAATACCTCCCATGAGATGGGGGTCATTAATGTTGGGCTCTTGGACATCATGGAGATTTCCGATGTCGTCTTAGTGGCCCACCTAGCTATCGTTGCTGCCATTAACCCTCATGCTTCCTGAAATATTTACACAAACCAATGAAAGAAAACTACAAATTAAGTAAGTAAAATTATAACTAAGAAGAACAACAATTTTACTAAACTAAAAATTCTCAAATAACACCACTCCCCGGCAGTGGCGCCATTTTGATGTTTGAGTAATCAAGACACAACTTCCAATTCGAGTGTCTATGATCGTACAATAGTAATGTAACCCAACCAAAGGTTGGGGTCGAGTCCCAAGGGAGTGGTTTTGAGAATTAATAGAAAAATAAAATTTAGTTCTAATTAGTCATAGCTATAGACATTATCGAATATAAACATAATAAATCTAAAGGGGTGACACAAACGTCAATTATCAATGGGGGATTTTGTATTAATTAACAACTACAAACAACAAAAATATATGAAATCTAGATAGAGAGACGGGATTCTTGGGATGTGATAGGAATACGGGATAAACTAAATTGTCGGGTACATGCTTTTGATAGTAAATTGTTGAGTATTTTTTACTAGGGTAGACTATAGTGGGGGTAAATTCTCTCTCGAGCAACTTACCCCAAATCGACTCGGTTTCTCTCGATCACCGAGTTTCCACTTTAAGCACAACCTCCGCCTTAGCCCATTAACTGTATCGAGCTGAATGTGTGGGAAAAGGACTACAATTCACTCTCTCGAGCTGAACCCATGTCGACCCAATACCACCGGCTATTAATTTAGTAGTCTTAGTTTTACGACCTCTCTCTCGAGCAAGCCGAAAACACTAAGATAAAATCATATTTGTTACTACAACTCCATTAAGTTCATACACAACTACTAAATGAAATCACATTTAAACAACAAATAAACCATCAACAAGCAAGACCCAATAGATAATCTAACCCATATTCACAAAATCACAACCCAAGAATTGGAGTTTTAACTAGACAAATAAAAAAGATAAAAATTTATACCAATATCAGTTTCCATCAACTGGGTATGAAGATTTTAAGTCTTAAAACACGCCAATACTGAAGAATCTTCAAGACCCAAGTCCAATTTCTTGGAGTTGAAACCCTTTGAATCTTCAAGGTCTTAGAAAAAAGTCTCCAAAACCCTCTAAAACTTAAACTCTCCAAAAAACTGTAAAAAGGTCTAATAATAATAGTGATATGATCCTAACCTAGAAGTTTAAACAAGTATTTATAGTGTTTGAAATGTGTTGCGAAGGACCCTTCGGCGAAGTTAGTCAGGATCGCAAAAACATTCGACGATCCGCTGCATGGTCGATTTCATCGTCTTCCTATTTTAGCCTTTAGCCTCTTCGCATTTTGAGGCATTGGGCGATGTGGTACTACTTCGCGGAACTGTTCGGCGACACGCCGACTGCTCCATTTAATCGCCAAATTGACCCTTTCCTTTAAAGCTCAGCGCACTTGAACAAAAGGCGATCTCCAGGCTGATCGGCGACTCGCCAACTGGGCTCGACGATCTTCAGACCTTCTTTTCTTCGTTCTTTTCAGCCACCTTGTTCCTTCTTGCCAAGTAGTGTCCATGTTTTGCCTTAAACTTCAAATACCTGAAACTTAAGGATTTTCATCAGATATTGAGACAAAATATGCATTTGAGGACACTAATTCTATCAACATATAGCCCTAAATAAGTCGAAATTGTGGACTCCTCATGAAACACAAGACCAATCAGTTCAACATAGGTGTATACAAATAGTGCTACTTAAGACACAACATGAATGCACACAAGAGGTTCAAATTACCCATGCAATGTTCAATTGTGCACTACAAGTTTCAAATTGTGACTAGCCATCATCAAATAGAACTCGAGCTAACAATGCTTGCTTCAAATGCAAAATCAAGCTTAACAAATGTATTTGAATGCCCTCACACCAAGAATGATTCCAAGCTCACACAAGTCTCATCAAAATTTTAGAATTAAGGAATTAACATGGATTGAATGTCAAGGACATATCTCCATGAGACATGAGTTAAAGTAATATTTAATAGCTATATTATGGGATTTATGCTTAGCAGCGAGTGGATATTGAAATGAGATAGAAGTCTTCTACGTTAGTTGAGTCCGGGCTTCCAAAATGGGAACTCTCACCTAGTAGAGTCCGGGTTTCTCAAAGTATGTATCATCAGATAAGAGCATACACCAAGTGGAGTCAGAGTTTCTAGTAGAAATCTCTGTATCCCATATATACGTGCCGCGTAGGATGTTTATCTAGTGGATCCAACTAAGGTAACAAACCGGTTCTACCCTAGGCAAGTAGACCAACCCTTGTCATTGTGGGTAACATCGAAGGGGATCATGTGATATCTCACATGGTCTCATGTCGTTTAAGTCTATATCCCAATCACAACAAGACTAATGATGGACTAAGACATGCTTGAAGAAGTATCTCATAGAGTTCAAAGTTATAATGAACTAAGACATGCTTGAGGAAGCATCTCATAGTGTACAAGGATAAAGAGATGAGTAATGAACTAATACATGCTTAAAGAAATATCTTATAGTGTTCATATGCAATAATGAACTAAGAAATGCTTATGGAAGAATCTCATAGTGTTCATGGACATCAAGGGCTTGACTAATGAACTAAGGTTAATACATGAGGTTTGGTGTATGAGTTTAAGAGTTTTAAAAGATGATGAATATGAATGATGACCTAAAGAGATTTACTTAGCATGGGTGAGATTTATGGGGTCTTATTCATGCATTACACAAGTATGCCTTGAGGGTATTTATATAGTGTTTCTTTTATACTATGATGATGTTTAAACTTGGTAAATTGCATGCTTTCAAATAAAATGTCCCTTCTAGCATTTCTTCAATATTTTTATGCATGGATATCATACTTGGTGCATTTTTGTACTATCACCTACTTTTTCTACATTTTTCCCCAAGTGTAGGGTCCGGTTCTTGATGTGATCATTCTAGTGGCTAAAGCTTGGACTTGTGTATCTTCCTAGCTTGTTGGTGAGTCCTCATGGTTAGAGGATGGCTTTTTCACATGTTGTAGTTCCTTTCATGTATTTCCTTTCTTTGGACATGTTATATTGGCTAGGCCATATAGCATTCAACTATTGTAATAGATAGCTATATTGAGACAAGTCTAGACTTCTTCTTTCTTTTATGAAAAACGTTTAAGACTTGAAATGTGTTTTAATCTTTATTTTTTTATTCTTATATTATGATATGATAAGTGGCTTACATGGAACCCTTTCGGGGTTCTATGTGCCTTGTTACATCTAGAGGGTACCCTAGGTCGTGAAATCAAGGCAACACCAATGGCTCACTCAATCAGCCCATGTACAACAACCTCTTCCTGGGAGGCATGAACATCAGCTGATTGGGCCAGATGGCCCATCTTGAATAGTATGGCCTGGGTTAACGGGGGCTGGGAAGCAGCAGTAGCAACAGTAGGGGGAGGAGCAGCAGTAGAACTACAAGGAACAGAAGTGGAGGTGCTAGGGGTACCTGTAGGCTTACTGGCCTGAGTAGGAAGGGTTGTGTATGGCTCAAGCATCTCAACATCTACAGCCGGGGAAGTGTCCACCGGTGCAGCTCTTCTCCTCTGAACCTCTTCTCTAGTATACTCGGACTCTATACTTCGGATGTCAGTAGAGGAAGTGGGAGTCACTTCCACATCTGTTATATCTATCAAAGGCACCCGAGCACGTCTGTACAACTCCATGATTAATATCGGAAACCGGAGAGAAGTTTGCTTCTACTTGCCCTCATGGACATCTCATGCTCAATGATCTAGCCGATATTTAAGTCTATCTCGGTCCATGATACATCCCAACAGTGCAACTACCGGATTCCTGAGTATCAACTTATTCTGTGATGGCATCAAGGTGTTGCTGATAAACCTGAACAATATCTGGCAGCCACTTTCAGATCCTTCTTCTCTAATGGGATGCCCACCACAATCCATGGTGGTGTGATGTCTGATATCAATAGAGCTAACCAACCCTTCAAGTCATCGAAGGTCTTCTTCTATATCTGATCCACCAAGATGTGGCACCCTAGAACCTCATTGATGTTGGTTCTGCTGCATTTAACCTTCCTTCCCCGTACCACAACATGGTCCACCAGTGTGAACGAGCTGGCCTTCTATTTCCCCTTAGGTACCAACTCCCAGTATTCTGTATTAAATTCCCGGACCCAAGAAGGAATGTAGGAGCCTCGGGCATTGTGAAAATCTCAAATTTGTGCAACTTGATAGTGTTCGACACCTCTGGGTACCTGTCTACTACTCCTTTTGTAGAAAACCATTTTTCTTTCAAAATGGTCCTCAGCCCGGCAACTTTCAATCTGTTCTGTGATCAAGGTGGGGATGCTTGAACTAGTGGCACCGGATGCACCTACTCTACTACCCGTGCTGGAGGTGGAGGAGGTGTAGGAGGCAACGGGATCCTAGCTGGGTAATGGAGTTCCTTAGAGAGCAGCTCCGCTCTCCTCCCTTGTAAATTCTGATTTTTCTCTGGCTCAGACATGGAGACTGGAGATCTATCCCCCAAGTTGCCCTCACTTTTCCACTCTGAAGTAGTGAGGTGGGTGGGATAGATGCCCATGCCGTCGGAGTTCTCCTCCGCTGTAATTCGCTCTACGGACCCCTTGAATTTTCCTTTCCCTCCTGTTGGAGGATGTTTAGCATGTGTAGACCGGGAGGGTGCAACACCCTCATTAATTACGTTACCGCTTGCACGCTTGCGGGGTTGTTGATTCCTTCCTCGTACCTTAGGTCTAACCATACATGCAAAAAAAAATATAATACGTTAAAATAAGTTCGAAAAACTATCAAAGTTGAAAAATGCGTAAGAAATCTCACCAAGTCATTTGGTGAGCCAAGTCGGGCTCGCCAAATGTTCCAGATTAAAATTTCTCAAAATTCAGCACAAGTCAGTGATGTCCAGGGCCTTTTGGTGAATCGCAGACACAATTCGGTGAACTAAAAGTAATTTGCTGAATGTTACAGAATGGTTTCCAAAAATTTTGGGTAAAAAGGGGGATCTAAAGGACATTCGGTGAGTTGCCGAGTGAACTCGGCGAGCTCAGGCATAGCACCGAATATTACAAAAATATTTCAATAATTTTGGAGGATAAAAAGGTGATCCAGGGGATACTTGGCGAACTGGCGAACCATTTGGCGAGCTCGACTAAGCTCACCGAAAGGTCTTGCTTGCCAGATTTTTACCACGACCTCCAATTTCTACCCCGTTGCCCATGATACTGAAAGTAAACACCTATTATATGCAATTAGGCCCAGACTTATAACATTAATGACTTTGGGGTACTCAGACTTCCCTCGATTTGTCCAAAATTATACAATCAATATCTTTTGCCCTTAAGAATGACATTACCCGCTCTATCATTGGGAAAAATCAGTTGATCGGCGTAATTGGGGTTAGTCAGACTTCACCCACACTAGACCCAACAGTTAATCAACATAAACCCACAATTTTAATCATTTGAAACACAGGATTTCACAATTATAGGCAAAATTACGCTATAACAGAGTACAACAATACACAAACTAACAACGATCAATCAAACAGCTAAGATTACGCAAATTATTCAACAGGGTTACGATCATGAATTTGAAACTACAAAAAATTAAAGGCAGAGATTAGATAACCAACCTCAAGACTATAAACGAGTGCTAGGCTAGAGAATCAACAAGCAAGACTACATGAAATCCCCTGAGCAATTGATCCAAACACAAAATAACGAGTACAAAAATCTAAAATATGGTTGTGAAAGTGCAAAAGTAAAAAAATGTGAAATGAGGGAAGTTTTTGAATTTAAAAATGATTCAGGCCTTTCTGACCCTTCAGTTCGTGCGCTAGTCGGCGACGCCCACTTATGTCGCCGACCATTCGGCGAAGCATAGAATGGAAACATCCAGCCATTATGCTGGTCAAAATGGCGATCGAGATCGGACTCACCGACCTGTTCAACGAGTCGCCGATTGGTGCCTTCGCTCGCCTAATTACTTCTATTCCCAAAATTTCAAATTTTTAACCTGCACATCTAACACCCGTTATTCATACAACAATAATAAAAGCTAAAAACTTTGGTTGCCTCCCAAGAAGCTCCTTATTTAACGTCATGGCATGATGAAAATACGCTTTAACGATTCATTCTTTGGGTTGACCATGGTATCACTTGGTAATCCTCCTTTCGGCCTTGGGTTCAAATGAGTCGAGATCTTACTCATTTGTGTTTCCAGATGCTTAATCGATACAAAATGCGAAGTAACTATTTGGTTCAGAGACGAGACATCATCTTCATTTCCTTTAGCACTTTGTCCGATCCTTCAACTTTGTTGAGAATGCGTGCAAGCATATCT
>JAJOOO010020125.1:0-15004 GCA_029582685.1 Solanum piurae
ATCTCCCAAGTCAAGAACTAGAATAGAATAATAATGTCTAACCCCCAAAAATGAGGTTTACATGCCCTATTTATAGAAAACAAGTCCTAAATTAAAAGGGAAACAAAATAAGGAAAGTTTCGTTCAGGCACGCGTCTTCGATCCACGAGACTGACTCACGGACCGTCAATGGATCTACGGTCCGTGAGTCCCTTCCGTCAGCCAAGACTTGGAAAATATTTCAGCTTCCAAAATCCATCTTCTCTGAAGCAAACGACGGATGTGCAGTACGGACCGTAGATCGATCTACGGTCCATCAATCCCCCTCCGTAGCTCCACACTTAGAATCTTCACAAATCAGGTACTGGAACCCTCGCAGTATCCATCTACGGATCAACAGTACGGTCCGTAGATGAATCTACGGACCGTCAATGGCCACCGTGGTTCCACACTTGGTTAGATTTCCCTGATTTGCATCCATGACTTGGCTGCTGATCTACGACCACCATCTACGGAGCGTCAATGGACCTACGGTCCATAGATCACCTCCATAGATGCCCTTTTCTGCATTTATTTCAGTTGTCTCTTAAATTCCGTGCCTGGACATCTTTCCTGCAAAATATGATAAAACCACATAAAAACCAATACGAAAAGGCCCTAGACACACACAACTTGTAAGTGAAATGTATTAGAAATACCGTAAACTCACGGTATATCAATTGTACAGTCAACAATTTCAGTATATAAAACTTGCATGAATACTCAATTAACATGTTTTATTTAATCTGTACTAACAAATACTTATAACTATAATTTTGCAGAAAAATAAACAACAAAGCTTAAAGCATATACTCAAAAACATCGATTAATAACATAAGCATAAATTAGTGATTGTAAAAAACAGACCAGGATTTATAATAATAGAATGAAAGAGAAGGGAAAAAATTGAGCTCACTGAATGCACATTTTCCCCTTAAAGAAATTATTCGCCTCTAGTACCCAATGTTTAAAAGAATAGATCCTCTCAGGATAGAACGACTCTTTTCATCAGTGTATTGATACAAAAATAATGGTGTCAGTGAGCCACTTAACAGGAGCAAAGTACACGAATATTTAATTGTGCAGGAAAAGAAGAACTACAAAATTTTCATTGTTTTACAATAAAATGAGAGGAAATTCCTCTATTTATAATCCACAAAAGTGTGAAAAAATGCTTATTATGCCTTATCGGATAGGTCACAACTCTTTAGAAAATTTAGAACCCTTCAGAAAGGTCACAACCTTTCATAAAAGTCGCAACTCCTCATAAAAGTCGCAACTCTTCATAAAACTCACAATTTTTCATAAAAATCGCAACTCTTCATATTTTATTCACAC
Source organism: Solanum piurae (assembly GCA_029582685.1). Classification (NCBI taxonomy): domain Eukaryota; kingdom Viridiplantae; phylum Streptophyta; class Magnoliopsida; order Solanales; family Solanaceae; genus Solanum; species Solanum piurae. Next base: position 1,357 of record JAJOOO010020125.1, read on the forward strand.
CTTTTAAAATCAAACAACGTATACTTCATAGATCAATTCAAAGCTCTAATAAATGACATTGACCTTCAATCTATATTGTACCACCGCTAGACAAAAAAATGATTTACTTAAATCACCAAAGGTAAAGTAAGATTATGAAAAAACAGTAGACTAATGCATGCAACAATGCAAGTATACATATGATCAAAGGAGAAGCATTCCAAATTCCATTATTAAAAAGAAAATTCTCAAGGTATAGTTGTTATATATACATCTGAGCCAACTAACTCACATAGTTTGGCCAATATTTCATTCTGGTACTAGTTAGTTAAACTTAAAGTTTGGCCTAGTATTCCTATCTAGTGATTGATGAGTCTGATATTTTGACTCATTTAGAGCTTATTTATAATAATTTAGTGTCCTCAAATGCTTATTTGGTGCAAATAACTGATGTAAAACCCTTGACTTCCAGGTATATGGATTGAGGAACAAAGCATGAAGACTAATTTACAAAAAGAAACAAAGCAGCTAAAAGATTGAAGAAATGAAGACCTCGTGATCGCCGAGTCCATTAGGAGAGTCGCCGAATGACCATTTGACCGCCTAAAGTTCCAGTGTGCCAAGCCCTGAAGGAAAGAACCAAGTCGGCGAGTGAAAAGAGCAGTCGATGGATCGCCGAGTCATCCGACGATGCAGTGTTGGATCGCCCAAAGTTACAGAACTTGAGGAAACTGAAGGCCAAGGCGAGAAGGCAATGAACTTGACCAAAGGGCGGATCGCCGAGTCGATCGGCGAGCCTGATTAACTTCGCCGAGTTGCTCTTAGCAACATATTTTTGGTGACTATAAATACATTTTTGAATATTAAGTTTAGTATCGAATTTTATTATGGGCTGATTTAGCTTTTGTCGACTAACAATCAGTAATTTTTCCTTACCTTTGAAGATTTGAAGTTGTTCACTTTTCAGAAATTGAAAGTTGGTCTTTGAGATTCTTCATCTTAGAGCATTGTAAAGACGAAATTAATCTTACCAGTTGATGGAAACACAATTTGGTAACGATTTCTATATTTTTATGATGTCTAGCTAAAACCCCAAATCTTGGGGTGTGATTATGTGATTATGGGCTAATTTAGCTTATGGGTATTACTGATTGTTAGTTTAAATGATGTTTAGAAGTGATTTCAATCATTAATTGTGGTTTAATTTAACAATTGTAGTTGCAAATGCAGTTCTACCTTCGTGTTTTTGGCTTACTCGAGAGAGAGGTTTTAAAACCAAGATTATTGATTGATGGTCAATAGGTATTGGGTTGTCATGGGTTCAGCTCGAGAGAGTGAATCCTAAACATTTTTCCACACATTCAGCTCGAGAGAGTGAATGGATTAAGGCGTAGGCTATTCTTGTTTTGCATTCATGTCGATGTTCAAGAGAAATCGACTTGATTCAAGGTAAATTGTTCGAGAGAAAGTTGACCCCCTCTATAGTCTAGCCTATTCATTAATATTCAGTTATATCCTAACAATTGCAATTACCCATTTGTCTATATCAGTCTATAATCGAAGCGCATCCCAAGAACCCGTCTCATAATTGTATTTCTTATTGCTTGTTGTTGCTGTAGTTTCTAATTTCAAACCAAAGCCCCCTGTTATTTGACATTCGTGTCACCCCCTAATTTGAGTTATGTTTTTATTCGATAATGTCTATTCCTATGATTGAGTTGACCATATTCATACTTCTCACTTGACTCTCAAACACGTACCACTCTCTGTGAGATTCGACCCCAACTCATTTAGCTGGGTTATATATTGACTAGCAATCGTTGACACTTAGAATTGGATGAAGTGTCCTTGAAACGTTAATCAAAATGGCACCGCTGCCAGGGAGTGGTGTTGGTTGAGATTCTTGTGGTGAAGTTGTATTTTTGTTCTTCTTAGTCATAGTTGAATATACTTATTTTTAGTTTTGGTTTGTGTGTTTCTTTTTGAACAGAAGAATTGAGCATATCTGGTAGCAACGGTGACCCAATGGATCACCCTCTTTTGAGATTGATGATTCTTAGGGATAACATCCTAACTTTCAAGCAATTGGAGGGTGAGACCATTTGTGAGTTGTGGCAAAGATTTAAGGCCCTATTGCAGCAATGCTTGCTCATGGAATTCCAGATAAGATGCTTATGAAATGCTTCTACAAGGGTCTTGTCCCCGAAAATAAAATAGTGGCTGACCAACTCTCTTCGAGTTGTTTAATACGACAACCCTATAAAACAGCAGCCCAACTCTTTGATTGTGTGGTCAAGACTAACAAGGAGATAGAAAAGGACCGAGACTTGGCCACATTGTTGGGTCAGCTGGATCTCTTTGCCAAAAAGGTCAAGGAACTAGAAGTAATGTACCAAAGAAAAGATGGGTACATTCCCCCTCACGAGCGTCGAAGGACAAATGAGAGTAAGGGTGGGCAAATAGAAGAGGTGCTCTTACTCATTCATCACAAAGTCAAAGAACACGACAAAGTGTTGAGAGAGATAAGAGAGAATATATCGATGCTAAATCATATGACAACCTCTCACTCCATGTTCATTCAGATGCTGGAGTCGCAAATGAGTCACGTGTTGTCTTGCCTCTACACACAACAAGAAAGAGGGTTGCCTAGTGACACTGAAGCAAACCCTAAGAATGAAACTTAAGTGGGGACTTGCATCGTGCCACGACGTTAACTAAGGTGCTTCTTGGGAGGCAACCCAAGTTTTATTTGCTTATTTTTTAAAATAATCGTGTGTTGATATTGAAGGTTGAAGTGTGGAATGTGTTTGAAAAGTGCAGGTTAGCGAGCTAATTGTCCAGTCGGTGAGCCAGACTTGGACCGCCGTTGGACTCCTAAAATTCCAAGGTTGGAGTCTGTAAAACTCGATGAGCCCATGGACAACTTGGCTGATCCCCGAACAAGTCGGCGACCCCGACTTTGTCTGCCGTTTGGACCCCCACATTAACTGGAGGTCCTGTAAAACTCAGCGAGGTAAGTAACCACTCGACGTGTCGCCGAGTGGTTTGGCAGGCAAATTTTATGTCGCCGAATAGGCGAGAACTGGACGGTTTTAAAGGCCAAAGGTTTAAACTTACAAACTCTTTCATATTCCCTCACTTTTTAACTTCCCAAACTCACACCCGCACTATTTTTTCTATATTTTTGTATTTTTACCGCTTATTAGTCATTGATCGTGTGCTCGGAGTTGGATTTCTTTGCCGCCTAGCGTTACAAAGTTTTTTAATCGGCATTAAAGGTTGGTTTTTCAAACCCCAAACTTATATTTAGCGATTTATACTTATTTTTAATTGTTCTTGTCTTAGTGATGTGTGTTGGGCCTCTCTGATTCGTAATTGCATGCCTTGTGCCTGTTTTAATTTGAATAGCGTGCCTACATTGCCCAATTGTTGATTTCCCAAAAATTTTGTGCCTTAAAATGGATAAAAATTGTTGGATGTTGTTTTGTTGTTGTTGGGTCTAGTCGGGTGAAGTCTAAGTAACCCGCATTTGTGCTAAATGACGTATTTTTCCAATGATAGAGCGGTTGACATCATTCTTAAGGGCTAAAGTCGTCAAATGGCCAAATTTGGCCAAACCAGGAGAAGTCTGAGTATCCCGGGGGCATGGGTAGTATGGGTCTGAGCCTAATTGAGTTTGTGTATGCTTTGATTTTGTTTTTGGGGGTTGCGAGGTTGAATTTGGAAGTCGGGGTTGAAAGTAGGCACGTTGGGCAGTTTGGCGAGCTGAGTCGAGCTCGCCGAACCACTCGGCGGTTTGCTAAATCCCCCTTGATCGCCTTTAATTTCATGTTAAAATTGAGTTTGGGTTCTGTAACTTTTGGTGAGAAGCCTGAGTTCACCGAGTGCACTCAGTGACTCGCCGAAGGTATTCCTTGATCGCCCTTTTCTGTTCCCTAACCCTTAAAATGCACTGTAATTTTCAGCAAGCTGGTCCTTACTCGCCGAATGGTGTCGGTGATTCGCCAAAAAGCCCTTCCCATCAACGACATGTTATTTTTCTGGAAATTTTTTAAGCCAATCCTTTTGGCGAGCCCGATCTGGTTTGCCACAGTGATTCGGCGACTCACCGACCAGTTCAGCGAGTCTGTCTGCACCTTTTTTTTCTGCAATTTTGCTTGAACTGTTACTAACTCTTTTTGATGTTTTTGCAGATATGGCTAGAACCAACCTTGACATGTCTCCCCGTAAAAGAGCACAGGGCATAGTGATAAATGAAGGAGGAGCAAACCCTACTAATAAGGGCAGGACAGAGCCTCCAAAGGGAGGCAAGGACAAGGGCAAGATGCCCGTGACTGAGATTCTGAAGCATAACTCTGACAGCGAGGGATCCCAAGATGCATTCTCTGAGCTGGATGACGACCAACCACTACAGTCCCGGCGGGCGGAGATTCGTGCTAGGTCCCACCCAGACTCATCGAGAGAGCCAACAGGATCCACTCTTACAGTAGGTACAATGCCAACTCCGGAACCTCCTATGGCTCTAGTGCCACCAGTGGTTCCTCCTCCCCGGCTACTTAAGAGACCAAAAGACGATGGGTCACGGATAATTTTAGAGGAGAAGCTGTTATCCACAGAGGGGCTAGAGGGAAGATACTCCAGTGTAAGGGAGATACTCTAGTGGCACATATTCCATATCTTCACCAGGCCTCGAGACCCATATATCCCCACCTGGGTCCCTGATTTCTACTCTCCTTACGGTGATCTGGTTCCTTAGGGGAAGAAAAAGGCCAGTGCCTTCAGACCTATGAAGTCGGTAATGGTTCGAGGAAGAGAAGTGGGGTGCAACAGCGACTACATAAATGTTGTGCTTGAAAGAGCCACAGGATTCGAGCACGAGTTGAGGGCTTGGCAACTGCTCAGTCCTTAGACGACCTTATGGGCTGGCTTGCTCCCCTTATTTTTGATACCACTCCGAAGTGGATCGAGGTGGGAGCACAAATAAAGAAGAATGATTTGAATGTAGCTGCATGGTATTGGTTTGAATTCATCAGTAGCTCCATTATGCCTTCACAAAATGAATCCATCATTCGTCATGCAAAGGCAGCCTGTTTAGGATCAATCTTAGAAAATAAGAGGCTCAACTTGGGACTTATTATTGAGCAGGAGATGGCCATGAGGGACAAGCAGAGCCGGACGTCCCTTCCCTTCCCAGTTCTAATTACGAAGCTATGTCGGCGTACTGGAGTTCCTCGTGATGAGACGAGAGATATTGAGGTCACTCCCACATCATCCACTGACATCCGATGTATAGAGGCCGAGTACACTCGGGAGGAGGCAGACAGGAGGAGAGCAGCTCCGGTGGACACATCCCCGGAGATTGACATAGAGACGATTCATGTAGAGGCATTTTTGCCTACTCCGCCCTCCGGGCCTTCAGGTACACCTGCTCCCACTTCTTTCTCCCAGGCTCCTGGTACTTCTGCCACTTCCCAGCCCACCAGGATTACTCAGGCTATGATCCTGAAGATGGGGCACTTGGCTCATTCAGTTGATGTGAGGGCTACCCGAATAGAGACTACAATACCGTGGATGATAAAAAGTGTCATCATTGATGTACTGAACCCCCTTCGGACTACTATTGATGATTTGACAGTGAGAGTCGCGCCTTGTAAGCGTCGACATGGGGAGTCTTCAGAGGTTACGACTTTGAAAGACGAGGTTATGAATTTGAGAAAGGATGTGGACTACTTGAAGTCTAAATACTTCACTTCACTTCTGGAGGCAGCGGATGATGTAGATGCCCTGTCCTGTTCTGAGATTCCTCCGGCCACCACCGAAGACGTACCTTTGGTGGACATGGCAGTTAATGAGTCGGAGGTAGAGACCGATGAGGAGAAGATGGAGGTACAAGAGCAGACCATCTATAGAGACCTGCCAGATCTTGAGAAGACGATTGTGCAGTCAGTGATCCAGACATCGCTGACCGAGATATCCATGGCAGGCCCCAGTGGATCGAGTGCAGTTGATGTTGCACTAGGCACTGATTCCATAACATATGGAGCGACTACTTAGACAGGATTCCTCTTTACCTCCCTCTCTGTCACATTTTTATTGACTGTTGGATATTTTTCTTGCATTTGAAGACAAACTGCTTTTTGTTTGTGGTGGAGTGAGGTATTTCCATACCTACCTCTTGTGAATATTACTTTTGTCTATATATTGAGTTTTGTGCTATAAATTGTGTTTTGGCACTGTTTTGTGGATGTTTGAGCTTGTGGCTCCTTGTTTTAAATGAAATTGGTTTTTGGATCCTTTTAAAAACAATTGTGCCACCTCTTGATTGTGTTTGAATGTGGTTGTTCTTTTGTAAATTTGAGTATCGGTCTTGATCAATATCGATGACTTGAATAGTGCTCATAATCGAACAAAAATGAATGTGCGGCTACGATGAGGCCAAATGAAGTTGCATAGACAATATGTGAACTTTTGCATCTCATTGTGACTAGCCGATTATCGAATGAGTCTCTTGTGATGAACATTGCACACTAGCAAACATGTGGAGTCTTGTTTGATATTGGTGCCAATGCCGTGTGTGATGAGCTTACCGTGAACCATGAGTGATGACACCTAGAATCTGTCCCGTTGGTCCGGTTGACTAAGTGATACAAAGCTCTTGAAATGATCTTAGGAAAAAAAATTAAAGAGTGAAACAATTTGACATTATACCTCTTTTGTGGCCTACCTTGTGAGATGTGTGAACTTTGCTTGAACACCCTTTGAACCTTAGCCCTTTTCTTGGAAGAAACTTGATACAAGTGTAACCCCTCTTTATCCCTTCACCCATAATCCTCATGAGTTGTGGTTTGTTTGAATAGCCAACTTAGGCCAAAAGCCTAAGTTGGGGGTGTGGTGAAAAGAGAAGGTAAATCAAGAAATGCAAAGGAGTCCCCACTTAAATCCATGATTGTGAAAAAAGATGGAACCCCTCCATACAAAAAAAAAGAAGAGAAAAAGAAAAGAATAATCAAAAAGTTGTGGAATAAAGTTGTGAAAATGAAAAAAGAAATGGGGTGACTTTGGAGCATGAGTGGCAATGTTGAAGAAAAGGAAATAAAGTATTGTTCATACCACATTTCATGAGGATTACAACCATTGAGCCTAAATGACCATACCTTTACACTCAGCCCCATTACAAGCCTTGAAAAGACCTTTTTGATCTTGAGTGAGCTGAAACAATTGTTGGTTGGAAAATAAGGGAAAACCTATGGGTGAAGTCATGCATGTGTTCATCTTTGTGAGTGTGAGTGTTGATTGTGATTCCGGAGCTATAAATTGTGAAGAATAGTGTGTGAATAAGGAATCATTCTTTGTGTGAGGGCATGTGAGCACCTTTGTTGAGCTTGAACTTGCATTTGAAGCAAGTGTTGTGAACTTGAGAATCTTTGGTAATGGTGAGTCACAACTTGAATCTTTGAGTGCACAATTGATCCTTGCATGAGTAAGTTGAGTCTTGTTGTGTGCATTCATGATTGAGTCTTATGTAGCACTGTTTGAGACATCCTTTTTGAATTGCTGAACTTGAGTTTTACTTGAAGACAAGCAAAAGTTTAAGTTGGGGGTGTTGATGAGTCCGAGATCTGGACTCATTTAGGGCTTATTTATAATAATTTTGTGTCCTCAAATGCTTATTTGGTGCAAATAAATGATGTAAAACCCTTTATTTCTAGGTATATAGATTGAGGAACAAAGCATGGACACTAATTTGCAAAAAGGAACAAAGCAGCTGAAAGAACGAAGAAATGAAGGCCTAGTGATCGCCAAGTCCATTAGGCGAGTCGCCTAATGGCCATTTGACCGCCTAAAGTTCCAGTGTGCCAAGCCTTGAAGGAAAGAATCAAGTCGGCAAGTGAAAGGAGCAGTCGGCGGATCGCCCAGTGATTTCGTGATGCAGTGTTGGATCGCCCAAAATTATAGAACCTGAGAAAGCTGAAGGCCAAGGCGAGAAGGCGATGAACTTGACCAAAGGGCGAATCGTCGAGTGGATCGGCGAGCCCGACTTATTTCGCCGAGTGGCTCTTCGCAACACATTTTTGGCGACTATAAATATATTTTTGAATATTAAGTTTAGTATCAAATTTTATTTCTGAACATTCATTAGAGTAATTTTTAAGTTTGAACTCTAAGTATTGAGATAAGTTTTCCTTAGCTTTAAAGTTGTTCACTTTTGAGAAATTGAAAGTGGGTCTTTGAAATTCTTCATCTTGGAGCATTGTAAAGACGAAATTAATCTTACCAGTTGATGGAAACACAATTTGGTAATGATTCTATCTTTTTATGATGTTTAGCTAAAACCCCAATTCTTGGGGTGTGATTATGTGATTATGGGCTAATTTAGCTTATGGGTATTGCTGATTATTAGTTTAAATGTTGTTTAGAAGTGATTTCAATCATTAATTGTGGTTTAATTTAACAATTGTAGTTGCAAATGCAGTTCTACCTCGTGTTTTTGTCTTGCTCGAGAGAGAGGTTTTAAAACCAAGATTATTGATTGATGGTCAGTAGGTATTGGGTTGTCATGGGTTCATCTCGAGAGAGTGAATCCTAAACCCTTTTCCACACATTCAGCTCGAGAGAGTGAATGGACTAAGGCATAGGTTGTTCTTATTTTGCATGCTTGTCGATGTTTGAGAGAAATCGACTTGATTCGGGGTAAATTGTTCGAGAGAAAGTTTACCTCCTCTATAGTCTAGCCTATTCACTAATATTCAGCTATATCCTAACAATTGCAATTACCCATTTGTCTATATTAGTCTATAATTGAATCACATCCCAAGAACCCGTCTTATATTCGTATTTCTTATTGCTTGTTGTTGCTGTAATATCTAATTTCAAACCAAAACCCCCTGTTATTTGACATTCGTGTAACCCCCTAATTTGAGTTATGTTTTTATTCGATAATGTCTATTCCTATGATTGAGTTGACCACATTCATACTTCTCACTTGACTCTCAAACACGTACCACTCCCTGTGGGATTCAACCCCAACTCATTTAGTTGGGTTATATATTGACTAGCGATCGTTGACACTTAGGATTGGATGAAGTGTCCTTGAAACGTTAATCATTCATAATTTATGAATCTTCTTAAATGATTTTACTATGTTTTAATTTGGTCATGCATTTCATGTTTTTCGATTATGTCCCCTTATGATCACATTTCATGTTTTATTGCATTCCTCTCATACTTAGTACATTTCATGAACTAATGCATACTTGTGCCTACATTGTTTCACTAATGTAGGGCTTGGCGACTTTCTCCTTTCGTTCGTGGCTAGTAGATTGTATTAGAGATTTGAGGACTTGGTGAGTCCTCATACTTCGAGGACAATGTCACTTTTATAGCTTTTTGTCATTTCCATTTTTCATACTTTGTATGTGATGTATGGGTTATGTCCCAATCACTTTCTTTATGATGTATTAGATGGCCTATTGAGACAAATGTTAGACTTCCATTTTGATTCAAAAACTCTTTTGAAATATGAAATGCTATATTTTGAACTATTTAAATTCTATTATCTTGTATAATGTATGCTAAGTGGATTTTGTAGGGCTCTCGGGTTCTATACTCCATGTCATGTCTAGAGTGTACTTTGGGTCGTGACACCGTGGTACCACACTCCCCATGAACATCATCGAAACTTTGATTCAAAATCGGACGATAATTCATATCCTCTGAGTGGGGGAAAATGGTAAAGTTGATTCACATTGTGTCACATATAAATGAAACATTTATGGGAGGTAACATAAGTTCTTTTTGAGGACATCACAATCTGTCTACCTAACAGTTCGACGAAGAAGTTAAACGTCATAGTGATATCAACACGGTATTGTGATTTACTTATATAAATTCTTTGTTGTGTTTTTGAATTATTTGTGCATTCAAAATGTAAATTAATAAAGTTGATTTAACACATATTATATCATCAAAATCACTTGCAACTAATACTTGTGACCTTGTAAAATGTCCAAACTTTTGAACTTTAGTTAGAAGATAGACAATATTAATTACGTTACAATCTAAAAAGAAGCTAATTATCATTTTAGTATGTAATATATATCATTTTGTACAAGTTTAAATATAAATAATTATTGGTCAAGAATAATATTTAAACAATTGAAACAATCCTGATGATGAATGTTTGAAAAATGTCAACGATATATTTTCTTTTTCTTGTACACTAATGGTTAACTCATAGATGAAATGTACATCTAATTATCTCAATCATCATAAAACAAGACAAAGAAAAACATAGAAGATATGCTTAGGAGGAAGGAGTGGCAGTAGGGAATCCAAAATTTTAGTTTTATAGGTTCCTCTATTGAAGTTCTTTCTAAAGTTATGAGTTCATATATACTATTTATTTCAATTTTAGTATAATTTCACACAAACATAAACAATACAAAAGACATTGAATTCAGACGAATTAGTCCAAGCGTACCTTAAGCAAAAAACACTAGGCATAAGTCACATAACTATAATTATTCAAGGTGTTATGACATTAAATACAAAATCCCTAGTCTAGATTTTTCTATATGACATACTCAGTACTGTACATAATGTGAATGTTCAACAAAGAGTTAAATGCTACCATTATGTAAAAACTAAGATTCAATCATGTATTATTTTGTTGGTTTCATGATGATAATCATTTTCAAAATTTCTTGTAAAAAATAAGCTATGTCAAGATAATCGTCATATTTTTCATAAAAAGTAGTAGGGATAAAATAGTTGTCATTCAACCTACTCAGCCATATTGTGATCTTTAGCCTTCATGATGTCCTGCAGAACTTTTTACCTAGTATTTCAAATACTTTGATTGACCTTGTCACCTCTCTTCCTCTACTTTGGGCCTCTTGCAAGCATCTTTTAGCCTTTTGAGTCATTTCTCTGCTGCTAACACCTCCCTATTCCTTTCTACCTAGTCCTTCTTAGTTTCTTTAGACACAAGCATGATAATCATGCTTAACTCCATTAGATAGAAAAAAAATTCCCATCTTCCTCTTTATAAGTCTCACTCATATATTGTACGTTGTAGCCAAGTTATATCAAGCTTGGCATCTGCGATATCAGAGACAATAGATTTTATAACTTTGATGGAAGAAAAACTAATAGAATTGATTTTTAGCCGCCTGACTATATCACTAACTCATCAAGAATGAAACTTTGGCAATTGATGATTTATAGTGACTGTTGACTGTAATGTAACTATACTTGGCAAAAATGACAACAAGTATATATATAGGAGCAAATATTTATGCTAAGCAAGAGCTTGAGCTATGTCAAGTTAAGGCATTACACGCTAGCATTCACTCTTTAGAGATATGAAATTCCAAAGTCGATCAACAAGCCTAAGGAGCTTTTAAGGACTACAATTGAAGACACATTCAAGGATGGTGACACTACAGTTAACTGTCATTATATGTCATCGGCTACTAGAGCTTTCCTTCTTGATGTTGTTAGTAATGTAGTTAGGCGGCTGAAAACTAGTGATGTTAATTTTCTTTCTCTGAAGCTATGTAATCTTTTGTATTTTATTCCGCTGATGCCAATCTTGATATAACTTGGCTTCAACAGTATCTCGATGAAATTTCTGAAAATGAAGATATGGAGAAAAAGTCTTCCTATCTAATAGCTCTAAGTGAGACTATCATGCTTGTCTCTAAAGTAGCTAAGAAGAACTTCATAGAAAGGAATAGTGAAGTCCTATTAGTATTGAAACGACTCATAAAAAACTAAAAGACACTTGTAAAAGGTACAAAGCTAAGCAAGAGAGATGAAAGGTCTATTAAAATATTTGAATTATTACATGAAAAAATTCAGTAGAACACTTAGAGGCTAAGGATCAAGTACAATATTTGCTAAGTAGATTGAATAAGCTTCTGTAGCCCTCAACTATTTTATTTCTACTACTTTTTCTGAACATTATGACAATTATCTTGAAATAGCTTGTTTATATCAAGACAATTTGAAAATTGTGAATGATCATCATGATGGTGACATTTAACTTTTTTTTGTGAACATTCATATTTTGTAAACTATCAAGTTTGTCATATAGCAAAAGCTAGATTGGATTTATTTGGTATGTAATGTTATAATACCTTGAACAGTTGCAGTACTGTTATTTGCATCTAGTATTTTCTATTTTTTTTAACTTAGAATACAATTTTTTTTCATTTACTTAAGGTCGAAAAAGTACAAAATTCGATACACGAGTGTTGATCCTTTTGCTTATATAAATTAATGTGGCTAGTTACTTAGCCATGACAAAGGTGAAGTCTTGAGTAACGTATGGTTAATTCTACCATTGTTTCTTGATTGTGTATGCTTGGGAAGTGTTAGGGTATTTCAATTTATGATTGTGTAGGAATAGAGTTGTGCACACCACTTGTTTGTCAAAATGTGTGAACAAATTCAAGTAGAGGTATTGGCAATCTTTTTTTGCACCTATTGTTTACTCAAGTGTTTCTCTTCATTGAACATAAGCGTGAAGAACTTTTAATACTTGATTGCTAAAAGTTTGGAGAGATGCAGATGCTTTGATATTTTGAATTGAGAAGGAATAGAAGTTGTGCACAAATGAAGGTGAACAAGAATGAACTTTTCAAGTTTCAATAGGTGATGACTGATGAGTAATTTGTGATGTAGTACTCTGAATTGTTTTGTGTAGTGTTCCTTCATGTGCCTGATATGATTTTTACTTTGTTGGTATGTTCTTTTATGATTGAATCATGCAATTTGTAAGAGTGAAATATTGGTAAAAGAATCTGTCCTGCCCAGTCTGAAGAGCCCAAGGTCTTTGGAATTCTCGAAATGAGTTATTTAACCTCTTATTATGCTTACTATGATTGCAATGGGGACCATGCATATTTTTGTGTCTGGCGTAGGGTGAATTATTTTGTGATGACTCTAGATTTTGATGACCATTGTGGATTTTTTATGATGAATGTGGAAATTAATAGATGTTGATGTGATCTTTTGCGTCTTGTAGCTTGTTTGGTACCAATAAAATTTAAATTTTGGTCTAGAACTTTTCATAAGTGTGCTTTCCAATGTAACTAAATTTCATTTGGTGAAAACATATAGCAGACACATGAATTATGCGTGCTAATTTGGTATTGGAAATAGTATTTGAAGTGGATGTTTGATATTTTCTTACCCATTTATCTTAAAATCTCCCAAGCAGTGAATTTTTTGTTCACTTGATGTGTGGATTCAAGATATCTTGATGTTGACAATCTGTTTGGAAAAAAAAAGATGATATATATTAGTAACATGTTTAACCCTTAAATGAGCATTTCACAAAATTATTATGCTACTTTTCTTTTGAAGAATGCCTCAACAACTATTAGGGTGTGTTTGGTATGGGGGGAATTTCCAATTTTCTTATGTTTGGTTGGATTAAAAGTTAGGAAAATGTTTTCCAAATCTACTCATTTTTCTCAAATTTAAGGAAAATGACTTCCCTTCCAAATTTAAAGAAAACATTTTCCAGAATGCTATTTCATCCTTTAATTTTTTTCCTTACCTTATACATACCCCATACCCGGCCCTCCCCATTAAAAAAATTAATTTTTTAAAATTTTCTTATTTTTTTAATTTCAAATATTTTTAGCTCTACCACCAAACC
>JAJOOO010020127.1:0-10574 GCA_029582685.1 Solanum piurae
GGAACATCGATTCCAAGAGAGCTTTTAAGCTAAGTTTTGAGTAATTATCTCAAACCAAAGAAAGAAGTTTGTTTTAAAAACATATGAGCTAAGTATATCTTGGGAGTAGTATTGAGCACCGATATGGGGATGCGAGTTCATATTAACTCAAGTATCCATAAACCATGTAGCCATCATGGGTAGTAAAGGATCATACTTTTTAGATGACTCCTTAAGATGTTTTTAGCATAGACTAGTGGACCCACTTTGTTAAGGCGTTCTATATGACGGCAAAGTATAGGACAGTTCTGGAAGTGTGGGCAAGATGCTGTAGCACCACTTAGGCTCATAGTGGTGGTTGTCGGTTAGAGAAACTCCCATAGAAACTATATTACTTTATTATATGAGTAAAGTTGAGTTTGTTATTGCATTTTCTTTAAAGAACTAAGTTGCTCGTACTGTTTTATAAAGCTTTTCATATATTGCATGTGTTTCATTGCTTTGTACTGTTTTATAAAGCTTTTCATATATTGCATGTGTTTCATTGCTTTGTTATGAGTTAAGTTATTTATGAGTTGAAAAGAGCCAACGTAAGTGTTTCTTTCAAAATCTTTTCAAGCCTATGTTATGTTTAGCATTCGAACTCGCATACTCGTACATTCAATGTACTGATGCCAGTTGGCCTGCATCTTAGTATGATGCATACGCAGGTAACCAGGATCAGCACCCAGCACCTCGTTGATCCAGTTTGAGCACTCAGAGTCTTGTGGTGAGCCTCCTTGCTTCCGGAGTATCCCTTTTATTTCTTTCAGTTTTATTATTAGTTCATTAGGATGTCGTGGGCTTGCCCCGACATCTATCTCAGTTGGTTAGAGGCTTCATAGACAGATAGTCAGTTAGTTAAATTCATTTGTCACTACTTTATTAATGGCTTATGTTTTGAGACTTGAGGTTGCCATTTGGCTAAGTTTGAATGTTTATTTAAGGACACTCTAAGTTATTTCACAAGTTCCTTTTTAAACTATTTTTTGTGTTTAAGTCTTCCGTTGAGTAAGTAAGCCAGACCAAGGGTTCGCTTGGGGCCAGCAATGGTTCTCGAGTGCCAGCAACGTCAAGGGTGTAGGTTCGGGATGTGATAAACTTGGTATCAGAGCCAAGAGTTCAAGAGTCCTAGGGAGTCTATGAAGCCATATCTGTAGAGTCCTAGTTATCAGTGTGAAACGTGTCACATCTATAATTAGGAGGCTGCAACACTTAGGAAATTTTCCCACTTCTTTCACACTCATTTCGTATGGTAGACGTTGATCTCTAAAAAGTTTCTTTCTAATTCATGCTTGCGGGTGTTTTTAGATAATCATGCTTCCACAAAGAGCTGTCAGAGGTCGTCCTGCTAGACGTAATATTGAGGAGCAAGAGTTACCAAATGTACCTGAAGTGCAACCTCAAGGGGAAGTCACTAATGCTGAATTCAGTAAAGCAGTCAGGATGCTAGGTCAAGTTGTGACTAATCAGGTTAGGCAACAGAGAGGAGCTAGATATGAAGTGACTGATACTTCGAGGATCCGAGAGTTCTTGAGGATGAATCCCCTAAGTTTCATAGGTTCCAGCACTACTGAGGATCCAAAGAGTTTTGTTGAGGAACTGAAGAATGTATTTGAGGTTATGCATGTTGCCGATACTGAGCGAGTTGAACTAGCTGCATATCAACTGAAGAATGTTCCTAGGTCTTGGTTTGACCAGTGGAAAGGGGGCAGAGTTGAGGATGCACCACCTGCGAGTTGGGCAAGTTTTGAGGAAGCCTTCTTGGGGAGTTTCTTCCCTCGAGAACTGAAAAAGGCTAAGTACGAGAATTTCTTACCCTTAAGAAGGATTCCTTGTGTATGGGTTGAAGTTCACCCAGCTATCCCGTTATGCTTCGGAGATGGTTGCATATATGAGGAGTAGAATGAATCTATTTGTGGCGGGGTTGTCCCGTCTCTCAAGCAAATAGGGCAGGGCCGCGATTCTAATTGGGGATATGGATATATCGAGGTTAATGGTATATGTGCAGGAGGTTGAGGAAGAGAAGATGAGGGATATGGAGGAATTCAGAAATAAGAAAGCTAAGATAGGGAATGAGTACGGGCAGCAAAAAAGTAATGCGAATCGTTCATCCTTTCAGTGAAAGCAGAAGGGACCAGCTCCATCATCTGCTATTGCAACTCCACCCAAAAACAAAGGTGAGTATAATGGTCAGAATTCACAGTACTTCAGAGCTAGACTTGAAGAGTCTTAGGGTAGTGCGGGACAATGAGGTAACTGGGCTCCTGCATGTGCTAGATGTCGTAGAATCCACCCAGGTAAGTGTCGTGATGGCCAGTCAGCTTGTTTCAAGTATGTGCAAGAGGATCACTTCATGAAAGAGTGCCCTAAGAACAAGCAAGGTAGTGGAAATGACGGCAATAGAGCCCAATCTTCATCAGTTGCTCCACCAGACAGGGATGCACCTAGAGGAGCTACTTCTGGTACTGGCGGAGGAGCAAACAACCTCTATGACATGACTAGTCGTCATGAGCAAGAGAACTCTTCAGATGTTGTCACTGTATGATCAAAAGTCTTTACTTTTGATGTTTAAGCTTTGCTAGACCCAGGAGAAAGTTTATCTTTTGTAACCCCTTAGGTTGCAAAAAAGTTTGATGTCATTCCTGAGAAACTCTATGAACCCTTTTGTGTTTCTACACCTGTTGGGGAGTCTATTCTAGCTGAGCGAGTTTATCGTGATTGTGTCATTTCCATCAATTACAAAGACACCATGGATGATTTAATTGAGTTAGACATGGTAGATTTTGATGTCATTCTAGGTATGGACTGGCTTCATGCCTGTTATGCCTCCATTGATTGTAGAACTCGAGTTGTCAAGTTCCAAATTCCTAAAGAGCCAGTCTTAGAGTGGAAAAGTAGTTTAGCAGTTCCTAAGGGTCATTTCATTGCGTACCTTAAGGCAAGAAAATTAGTTTCCAAGGGTTGTGTCTATCACTTAGTCTGAGTTAATGACTCAAGTGTTGATTTACCTCCTATTTAGTTAGTTCCTATAGTAAAAGAGTTTCTAGAAGTCTTTCCAGATGATCTACCCGGAGTCCCTCCTGAGAGTGAAATAGACTTCGGCATAGACATTCTTCCATATACTCATCCTATCTCTATTCTTCCATATAGAATGGCTCCAGCAGAGTTGAAAAAGCTTAAAGAACAATTGAAAGATCTGCGAGATAAGGGTTTCATTTGACCAAGTGTCTCACCTTGGGGCGCTCCGATCTTATTTGTGAGGAAGAAATATGGTTCTCTTAGGATGTGTATAGATTACTGCCAATTGAACAAGGTTACCATCAAGAATAAGTATCCTCTTCCGAGAATTGATGATCTTTTCGATCAACTTCAGGGTGCTTCTTGTTTTTCTAAGATGGAACTCAGATATGGCTACCATCAGTTGAAAGTAAGGGAATGTGATATTCCCAATACAGTATTCAGGACCCTTTATGATCATTGTGAGTTTCAGGTCATGTTGTTTGGTTTGACCAATGCACCTGTAGCGTTCATGGACTTTATGAATAGAGTTCTCAAACCTTATTTAGATATGTTTGTTATCATCTTCATTGATGACATACTAATATATTCAAGGAATAAAGAAGATCATGCTAGCCATCTCAGAATAGTTCTTCAGACTTTGAAGAATAAGGAATTATATGCTAAGTTCTCTAAATGTGAGTTTTGGCTCGAGTCTGTGGCGTTCGTGGGCCACGTAGTTTCCGGTGATGGAATTAGAGTTGATACCCAAAAGATAGAGGCCGTGTATAATTGGCATAGATCAAGGGATATTAGGAGTTTCTTGGGTACGGCTGGCTATTATAGAAGGTTTGTAGAGGGGTTCTCATCCATTTCGTCTCCTTTGACCACGTTGACTCAGAAAATAGTGAAGTTTCAATGGTCTGAAGCTTGCCAGAAAAACTTTCAGGAATGGAAATAGAGGTTGACTACTGTCCCAGTGTTGACCTTACCAGAAGGTACGCAAGGCTTTGTTATGTATTGTGCTGCGTCTAGAGTTGGTTTGGGTTGTGTGCTAATGTAGAATGACAAAGTTATAACTTATGCCTCCAGACAGTTAAAAATCCATGAGAAGAATTACCCAACCCATGACTTAGAGTTGGCTACTGTAGTATTTGGTTTGAAGATATGGCATCATTATTTATATGGTGTTCACGTAGATGTATTCACTGATCACAACAATCTTCAGTATGTATTCACTTAGAAAAAGCTTGATCTCAGACAAAGGAGGTGGTTGGAATTATTCAAGGATTAGGACATGAGTATTCTTTATCACCCAGGTAAGGCTAATGTTGTTGCTGATGCTTTAAGCAGGTTGTCTATGGGTAGTACCGCCCATGTTGAGAAAGAAAAGAGAGATTTAGCGAAAGATGTGCATAGACTTGCACGCTTAGGAATCTGACTGACGGATTCCATATAAGGAGGAGTAGTGGTGATGAATGGGGATGAATCTTCATTAGTGTCAGATTTCAAGGCAAATGTTCATAAGCAAAACGTATTAGCTTTTGAACTAGGTAGAAATGGCGTAGTGATATTTCAAGGGAGATTGTGTGTACCAATTGTTGACACCCAATTTTGGACCTCCACAATATATATTAATCATCGAGTTTCTTAAATTTTGAAAGATTTGAAATAATTCGTTTTATAACATTCAAATATTTTTTTAGTTATTTTAAAGTCATTTTAGTCGCTTTTTGTAATTTTTAAGTAATATATATGGTTTATATAATTTTGTATATAATCAGTATATTTTATAAATATTTCAAAAATCATCCCAAAAAGATTTTAAATTTAGTAAGTATTTTATTAAATTAGTTTAGTTTAAATTATGGTTTTAATTTTGAGTCATTTAAATGTAATTGAGTTTATTATTTTATTTCGTTGAAATTAAGAGGCTCGATAGTTTATTATATTAATTCGTCTTATTTAAATTTTAGCCAAATTCACTAGTTCAATTCAATTTGGTTAAGTTTTAATTTAAATTGGTTATTTTTGCAATTCATTTGGCCAAATCGTAAATTACAAATCCAATCCATTACTTACCAATTATTTCAAACTCTTTCAGGCCATTTTTGGGCCTTAATTCCAGCAAACAGCCAGCCCAAACCCGTTCCCTTTATCAATACAGCAGCCAACCCATCCAGACACACCCAACAACCCACCAAAACAGGCCCAAATTAACCCCAATTAATCCCAGCCCACTTCCAGCAGCCCATATAGTAGCAAACCGACCCAAACCCAAACCCATCCCCATCCCCTTTTCCTTCTAATTCCAGTTCAACGCTAACACATCAATATCACAGCAACGAAGGCATCTCACGGAAAACAACCAACAACGTCGATTTCTCTACTCCAACGTTCACAAAATCCAAACGGAGATAGACGGAAGCAGACAGAAAGCAGTCCACTGCGCTTCCTTTGTCTTCTTCTTCACGTCTCTCTCCAACTCGTACACTTGCAGCAGCAGAGAAAGAGGCACGCGTTTTCTCCCCTTTCCTCTTTCGAAATGGGGCAAAAATTGCAAGAAAAGGTGTCTCTCCTTAATTGTGAAAGAATTTTGAAATTCGAATTGGGAATGATCCCTTTATTATCCGGATTTTCATCCATTTCCCCCCACTTTTTGAACCCTAGTTTCCCCCTATAAATTCCTCCTCTTCTTCATTGTGTGGGGTTGGGGGAAAATATTAGGAAGAAAGTTGGGAAAAGTGAGGCAAGAAAACTTGAAAAGATTGGCATTATTTTTTACTGATACTAAAGGAACAACTTAGAAAAGAATAGATATAAGATATATATTAAAAGGAAGCATAAGGGAGAACGTTGGAAGAGGTTAAGAAGAAAAGTCGAAGGAAAAGAGCTCTTGTTCGTTGATTCGTATTCGAGCCTTTGTCCGTTTTCTCTATTCACGTAAGTTCACCGAATCATCGTATGGTGGAAAAGTCCGCCCCTGTTCGTTTGTCGTCCAGTTCGCTGCTGCAAAAGAGGTAAACTCCGACCCCTTCTAAGTTTCTATGGCCCTTTTTTATAATTTGATCTTAGACGTATAAGCTTAGTTGGATTCTCGCTTCGTTTGTTTTGAATAGCCTTTGTATTTGTTGTATGCTGCATTGAGTGATTAGTGGCATGTTATTTTTCTCCCTTTGTTTTGTTGGAAATCTCTATTTTGTTTCAGTTCGAAGAAGGAGAGAACCCCCGTATTCTTATATGTTGTTATCAATCCAAGTGTATTCATAGATCTTCTTGCATGTTTAGTTCTTTCAATCGTGTTTATGAATATGTGTTAGCATAACTTGCTTTCTTCCTCATAAAAGTGTTCTTATCTGTCATGTGAAGGTGATTATTGTATGTGTAAGTTGTGTTGGTTATAATAGTCGCTGATTTGGTCATATGATTGTTTCTTTAATTAATCTGTTAAAATAAAGGATTTGGTCATATGATTGTTTCTTCAATTAATGTGTTAAAGTAAAGGATTTTTCATTCTCATTTCTATTTGGAATACGTGTGATCTCCATTTTCTATCCCTAATAAATTTGATAAGTGGTAAAAATATTAGTGTCGGTCCAAATTTACAGATGAAATGAGTTATGTCCTTTTCCTTTTGTGTCACTTCTTTCTCTGTGATTTTCACGTGTTAAGCACGAAGTTCGGGGTTAATGTTGTGAGTTCTTTTATTGCTTGTCAACCTGTTTATCCTTGCTTCATTAAAAAATGGTTATCTTATTTGCTTTTCCTTTAATTATGAGCTGAAATTATTTCTTAATTCATGAGTTTTTCCAGTAGTTTGTTGATCTCCTTGAGGTTAAATCGCAAAGGTTGAGAATTGTGTTTAGATATGTTTAAATGGTAGTTCTCCGTCATAAGCCTCCTATGCTACTGTAAATTTCTATTTGGCAATTAATTCATTTAAGTTCATTGTTTGTTGATATTTTTCTTTACCCCCCATTTAGTTGATGTTAATCCTTTTATTTGTTTATTAGTTAAGAAGTTTTGTTAATTGAGCATGCACATCCCAATTTTAATTAGTTGCCTTGGTCAATTCTTTCTTTGAATACATGATTATCATCCTATGTTAAGAAGTGCCTTGGCCCTTCCTTATGAATTAATTATTGGACCATGTGTGTGCCGAGATTTGTATTTCTTTTCTAACTCTATTTATCTGTTATTGCATGTGAAACCTACTCGGGTCCTCATGGACTCTATCCATGCATTTTCTTATTGGGCCACGGAGGCCCAATCCTTTATTCAAGTCAGACGGTCATTAAAAGTCGACGTACAGGTCCCGAAGTTGAAAGAAGAAATAGATCGAGAAGTTGAAAAGATTGGGCCAAAGGCCCACTCTTAATTCAAATTGTATTTTGTTACTTTTGGGCCTAAGCCCACTTATCTATTATCTTGCTAGAATTTAGGACAGGCAAAAAATTGGGCCAAAAGCCTAAAATAAAAATGGGCCCAAATACTGGTCTAGGCGGACAGAAACCAGATTTGGGCCCAACTCTCTTTCCCTCTCTACTTTACTGTGTTCATTTTACTTGTTAGTATTTGCCGCTAATCTTAAGTTTGAACAATTTGAATCCCCGTAGGACGCCCGTTGTGTTTTATCAATTTAGCTAAAATCGATCATCCTTAATTAGACTCAAGGAATAATTTTTGCAAAAAAAAGTATTTCACTTAGTTAGTATTTGTATTTTCCCCTTTTCCCCTTTAAAATAGCTCTAACTATAGATTTTGCAATTCAAGATAAGTTAAATTATTTTAGCCAAATAATTAATTGCCGGATAATCGCGTATTAGCGGGCATTTTGGGTGCTTTCAAACCATTCCCGAAATGCTAATAAGAACCTCGAACCCCTTTATAAGTTTTCATTAGATTCCCTGTTTTAGTATTTTGGAAATGAATAGTTTTCTTGATTTTTTCTTAAAAATTAAGTGGCGACTCTATAACCAGTCTAAAATTTATTTTCCTAATAAAACAGAATGACGACTCTGCTGGGGACTTGAATGGTTCTAACCTTAAGATTAATTGTTTGGCTATGTGTTTTAATTGTTTACTTGTTTAAATTATCGTATATTTTATTGTGGCATTCATGGCATGACATACTCCGTCAAACGACATTTATTTTAAGTTTCCATTTAAAGGATGATTATGCGAGTCACAGTCGTTCGTTAACCTAATCTTTCTCGGGGCACCCTGACGAATGTAGTTGACTACTGGATAGTCAACGGTCGTTAACTGTCCCAGCCTAAGTAGTCCACTTGGGTCACCTATCCACTATAAACAAAGCCCACTCTTAGTCAAAACTAGTGTAGAGCCAAACTCAATCCCAAAATTTAGCGCATTGGCTTAAAATGACCCAACACCCAAGGCATGTTGGGCCCATTAGAAAGACAACCTTGAGTCCAAAGGGCCCACGGCCCGAACGGACGTTCATACTTACGTGTTTGAAGGATGCATGCGCTATTTGACAAAATGTTGTGTCTAGGGTTTGGGGGGTATCTAATTATTTGTATGTTTTTGTAGATGGGCAAGCAACACTAGAGTTTCAAAATGGTCACCGAGACGCCAAACCTTCTCCGTGTATTGTGGTACAATCTCAATGCATATCAGAAAAGAGAACTTTCCAGTCACTTGGGTCACCTCCCGTCGATAATGAATCTCAAAGTCTTGCCTAAGTACATTGAGGTGGTCACTCAATTTTGGGATGATGAGAGGATGGTGTTTCGCTTCGGAGATGTTGAAAAGACACCAACTGTTGAAGAAATCAGAGATTGCCTAGACAACGTCGGAATGTGCCAGAAAAGGAAAAAATCATCCAGATCACCACATTTTACTACCAGATTAGCCAACCAGCACAGAATTGAAAAACATGTTGTTACTAGTGAATGCAGACTGGCTAGACACCCCGATTATTTCGTTAGTGAAGTTCTATGAACGGCGGGAACACGAGAACTATTATAAGAATTTTCCAAATGAGTTTCTTAGTCGTAGTAGTTAGAGTCAAACTCAAACCTTAGCATTTGCCGTATGCCTCTTAGGGACAATGGTATTCCCTCAGGAAGGAGGGAACAAAATTGATACTCAGATTGTCATGGTAACTCACGCCATCTTTGAGGGTGTTGGTAAAAAGGGACAAGTCAAGAAATACTTCAATCTGGCCCCGATCATTGTGGCTGACATCTATTGATCTTTGGGTCAATGCAAAAACATATTTCCTTTTTTTCAAGTTTGTAATATCTTGCTACAGTGGTGGATGTCTAAACATCTAGTGAAGACATACGAGACTCAGAAATAGAAATTGGCCAAACCAAAAAAAGAAAGCCACCTCGACCATTACAAGTTCCTTTTGAGCATCAACATGTTCGAGATCCACAGCACTAGGGAAGCATGGGCTAAAGTCTTCCACGACATAAAAGATGGAAACGTACAATGGATGTTTCAAGATTTCATGTCAGAAAAAATAGATGTTTAGGGGGCTAAGTTTCCTTTCCTAATCCTTCCTGGCATTAGAGGGGTACGACCTTACAATCCTAGCAGGGTAAGGCAACAATTCGGCAGAAGACAAATTATATCTTTCAAAGGAGACACTAGCCGCTACGTCTTTGACTACAACGGGTGCGACAAAATACCTTACGCCAAGGATATTCGTCAAGAATGGGCTAGACGGGTCAACCTAAAGGAGAGCATGGCATAAAATAGATATGAAGCCGGATATGTTGATGAATACAAAAAATGATTGTAGGACGACCAATGTGGTACACTTGACCCGACGCCACACACGGGCCGACAGATTGAAGAGGTTCAAGTAAGGCTCCAAATCCAAGCCTACCACTTTCAGTAGGAATGGGACCGCAGAGAGCAAGAGTTTCAACGTAGGTAGCAAGAATACTTGCGTAGGGAACAAGAGTTCCAGCATAGAGAATATGAAAGCCAAATGGCCTTAGCCTTTGCCACACAAGAGTTAGCTAACGCAAGAGCCTGCTTGATGCGTTTGGATTCGAATTTGGATGACCAGCTTAACACTCTCCAGGGTATATCGATGTCTTCCAAAGCTGTGTTCGCCGAGCCGCATGTGATGACTAGCAAATTCCTTATTCGCGAAGAAGTAGAAAAAGCAAGCGGAGGAGCAGGTCCTTCAGCCTTCTAGTTATCTTATTCCCTTGCGTGGGATTGATGTTATTGTATTTGCAGTTTATACCTTCCCTAAAAGATGTATCCCCTTTGTTGACTTTGTAATGAATTCTGCAATTATTTATGAATCTTATTTTGGGGGATGCAACAATTTGTTTGAAATAGCGCAATACATCATTCAAATCGTTAGGTCTACCCTTGGTACAAAAGGGTCACATGCATGTTTAGGACGCGATATGTGTGTGCTTTAACTGTTTATGTGATATGTTGCTTTGAATGAGGACATTTTTAGCCCACTCCTTTTCAAAATTTCCAAAAATCTCTACAATGCTGAATACGATTCACTCCCCCAAAATGTTCGACCAAAGTTTCTTGAGTTTGAGTTTCTCAGCCAA
>JAJOOO010020128.1:0-10934 GCA_029582685.1 Solanum piurae
CATAGTTTAAGGTATAAAGTAACTTCTTCTTGTGATATCTTTGGTTTCTTTTTGGTATTCTTTAGAAGGTGATTAGTTTCTACATACTAATTATTGTCTTTAGTTACTCATAAAAGCGGTCAAAATCCGAATCTATCATTTTGATTCGTTTTCTCAAGTCGGCGTTAGATTTCTTCCATAAATCTATACGTTGTTACTTGGATCTTTTCAAGGCCTTAGAACATCTAATCCTTGGAAATTCTTGGATCTTTCCTTCGAATTTCCCATATCTTTAGTTAGTTTTTTTTTGTTTCTTGTCTTTTGTGCTTCCGCATTCTAATATTCAATTCTCTAATAGTGATCTCCTTAACCTTGCTGCTATCAAATTACTTATCCATTGCAGGTCGCAGCATCAAAGGACAGGCCAACTGAGGATAATGGACAAGTGCAACATCAAAGACAGTATCAAACAGGCCCATTGAAGCAGTCTAAAGGCAAGGAATTACAGACAGGTATTGCAGTTACAAAGATCAATACTCAATCGTTGGTTGCTAACACTGCAGCTCAGTCACACAATGTGATAAATGAGCTCAGCAGTTGGACTGTTGAGGGGTTGAAACAGGCTCAGAACCAAGGTCACAAAGACAAAGAAGCAAAGCAGGATCAGTTGAAGGAAATAAACCAACAAAGAGGCAAAAATAGAACCCATGATAGCAACGACAGAGCCAACATGGACTATCACAACAACTTCCCTAAGATATCTAACAACTATACTAGATATGTCTCTAATCCACAAAGGAATAGAGATGATGACTTCAAAGAGAACACTGATATAGCTCAGAACACTGGGAAACAACCGCATGGTCAACACCAAAACCAAGATCAAAACAATAACAAAACGGACAGAACCCCTGAGCCTGCCCCTTTCACCATTGTCCAATCCTTTGCTGCTCGTCTAAGGTACAATCAATCAAAAAATGAAATCCCTATTGTGTTGGATGATCCTATACATACTGTTAGACAAGGGCTTCCTGCTGTTTTATTTTAGGAGACTGATTATAGTATTAAGCTGGCTGAATTTTGTAAGCATACTCTAGTTGGTAAATTTACTAACACCATGCCTAAAATGGAGTTGATTAGAAGAAATTTCACCCTTCAGACCCAGCTAACAGGGGGAGTGAAAATTAGTCACTATAACTCTAGACACGTGTACATTGATCTTGATAATGAATTTGATTATGTTACGGTGTGGACTAAGCAAAAGATGAGTATAGAGGGTCAGATTATGAGGATTCAAGCTTGGACTCCAGAATTTACACCGGAAGAAGAAACTCCTATAGTCCTGATCTGGGTTGCCTTACCTGAACTCCCTTGGCATTGTTACAACAAAGTCCTTTTGTCTACTCTCCTGGAATCTATTGGAAAGGTTTTATACTTAGACTCCCCAACTTCCCAGAGGACTAGAGGCAGTGTGGCTAGGGTGAGGGTCCAGGTTGACCTAACCAAAACAAGACCTCCTCACATCTGGATGGGGTTCAAGAACTCTGACCCAAACAAAGGGAGATGGCAAAAAATCCAATATGAAGGCATTCTGGATTATTGTATGTATTGTAAACATCAAGGACACATGGACAATGTGTGCACTATTAAAAGGAGAGATGAGGAATTCAATAAGAGGAAAGAAATGGAAACTGAAAAACATAACAAAACGAAGAGTGTACAAAACAATGGTATAACAGAAACTGATACCAGGAAACATGACAATCAACACATAATTCAAGAAAAAGACTACAGAGATAGTGAGGTCCAAAGAAAAAATAGGTACAACAGCAATACACAAACCTGCAGCAGGAAATCAAGAAGGGACTACAGACCCATCAGGAGCAGACAGTCATAGATCAGGAAGAGCAATGGCAAGTTCAGAAAAGGAAACAAACAAAAATTCAAGAGCAAACACCTCCCAAGACAGCATGGAGACCTGTATCTCCACAATATAAGGCAACAAAGAACAACATGCAGCAGGCACCTTCCACAGCAGGTATGATATCTAACATCCCTATCCATAATAATTATATTGATTTAGTGCAGCAGGAACAACCAAATAAAGGTAATGCTGGGGACAGCACCATTAAAAGAAAATCAGACCATGAAGTGCCAACAATTGAAAGGTCAAGAGATGAATCACCTACGGAATCCAATCATACTACAATAAATGATCAAGTCACAAATAATTGGAATAACAAGACATCATGTATTGACTTATCTCTCCCATTACCCCATTCCCCCAATGTTATCTTTGTTGATGCTGAAAACTCTGATAAAGTTTATGGAGGGATGGATGGAGGGTGTCAGGAGAACACTACTAACATGCAGGAAGGGGCAACCAAAGGGGGGAAATTGAATCATGTTATGCATGAGGGGGTTCACACAGACCTTAATAGTGACCTTAGAGCCTCTGCAACCACTATTCAAAACTATGCCAAAACAGTCCATCAGGTGCAGGAAGTACAGACAGCTGTTCTGATTCAGGATATTGGTCAAGGTGGCCATACACAGGTTGACAGTACAGTGGACCAGGTAAGGACTCCCAAAAAATTCACACAGCAGAAAGGTCAGGGTGCTGGGAATGAAACCAATAGCCAGACTCAGAAGAAGAAGGGAGCAGCAGGTATTGAAGGCACACAGGAAGCTAACACTACAGAAGAAGAAAATGGAAGGAAAACTCCTATCAATTTTCAGAATAAGGGGAGGACACATGATATTATAGCAACTGATAAACAAAGGAAAGAAGGAGACCTCAGTTTGAAGACAAATAATAAATCCCAAGGAAGATTGAGTAAAAAGAAAAGAGATACCATTAAGAAGAAACTACAGAAAGAGGCTGCAATACAAGACACCAACAAGAAGAAAGCACAGAAGCAGAATGATCAAATTCAGCAAACACACAAGGGTGAGTATGCTATGGTACATTCAGAGGATGAATATGATGAAGACACTCAATCCATTGAAGATGAAGAGGAAGACGAGGATGGGGAAGAAGTCAGTGCTAACCTTATCAAAGCCTTTGGATCTACATTTCAGAGTGAATTTCAAAAGGACATACAAGAGGTAGCTGATCAACAGGGGTTATCTCCAAGGGGAAGGAAACAAGGTAAACAAAATTACAGACAAGCTGCCAAAAGTACTTCTGCTCAGACGAGCAGACCCAACACTAGGTCCAAAAGCAGAGGTTTTTAATGATTAAGACACTCTGCTGGAATGCAAGGAGTATTAATACTCTTGGGGCCCTGGAAAGAATTCAAACAATCAAGAAACTTCACAATCTTTCAATGATTGCAATTTTTGAACCCTTTGCTGATAACTCTCATCTCAACAGTTATAGAATCAAATTGAACATGGAAAATGCCTGCTGCAATCCCAATGGGAAAATTTGGTTATTCTGGAATACTGACATAACTCTAAATATTTTGGAATCTGAGGATCAACACATCACAGGAACTATGCAACATGTGGAAATTAAAGATAAGTTTTTGATCACGATTGTGTATGTCAAATGCAAGGATTACTTGAGGAGACAATTGTGGGATAGACTTATTTATTTCTCTAATATGAATATTCCTTGGTGTACTATGGGTGATTTTAATGTCATTACTACACCTGAGGAGAAACAAGGTGGCATCCCCTACAACATGAATAAAAGTTTTGAATTCATTGCAACTATTGAAGATTGTGGATTAATGGATCTTGGGTACACGGGTCAGAGGTATACGTGGTGCAATCAAAGGAATGAAGAGGCTAGAGTGTGGAAGAGGCTTGATAGAGCTATGGTCAATGAAAACTGGTTACAAATTATTCCTCAAACTGCTATTACCCACCTCCCCTCAGTGGGGTCTGATCATTGTCCCTTACTGATGGAGATTGTAGATAAAGTGAAGCAACCTATCAAATATTTCAAGTTCTTGCACTGCTGGACAGAGCATGAGGAGTTTAATAATGTGGTTAAAGCTTGCTGGGACAGGGAAGTTGAAGGTAATCCTATGTGGAGATTACAACAGAAAATGAAGAGGTTGACTGCTACTCTTAGTAATTGGTCCAGAACAACGTTTGGAGACATTTTCAGCATTGTTCGAGATCATGAGGAGAGAGTTAGAGTGGCTAAGGAAGCTTTGATTGTTAATAATTCTGCTGAAAATAGAGCAAACTTACACAGGATTAATGCCAAGTACATCAAATACCTGAAGTTGGAAGATTCTATCCTCAAACAGAAGACTCAATTGCAGTGGTTTAAAGATGGTGACACCAACTCTAAATACTTTCATGCCATTATGAGAGGTCGAAGAAGGAAATTTTTTATACACAAGGTATGCATAGGAAATGAAGATTGGGTGGAGGGTGATGAGAACATAGCCAACGCAGCCTGTGATCATTTTGAGAAAATGTTTACAGGAACTGAGCAGCCCATCAATGAGGATATACTGCAACACATCCCAAGAATGGTTACTCCTGGGCAAAATATGACTCTCCAAGCAATGCCTACTAGTGCAGAGTTGCAGCAGGTGATCTTTTCTATGAATCCTAATTCAGCTCCTGGTCCGGATGGGTTTGGTGGGAAGTTTTTTCAGAGTTGCTGGGACATCATCAAAGTTGATATTCTGAGTGTTGTCCATGCCTTCTTCTGTGGGTACTCCATACCCAAGTTCATCTCACATGCAAGTTTGGTTCTACTCCCAAAAGTAGATCATCCTAATAATTTTTCAGAATTCATACCCATAAGCTTGAGCAACTTTACCAACAAAATCATCTCCAAAATTTTATGCCTCAGACTTGCTCCTATGCTGCCTAACCTTATCTCCAACAACCAGTCTGGTTTTGTTAGAGGAAGGAGTATTTCAGAGAGTGTCATGCTGGCACAGGAGATTATTCATGGTATTAAAAAACCTAAGGAAGGGGATAATGTGGTGATTAAGTTGGACATGGCAAAGGCATATGACAGAGTGTCATGGGCCTTTACCAGTTTGGTTTTAAGACACATGGGATTTGGAGAAGGTTTCATTGACATGGTGTGGAGAATCATGAGTAATAATTGGTACTCCATCATAGTCAATGGGACAAGACATGGTTTTTTCCATTCTACAAGAGGTCTCAAGCAAGGGGATCCACTTTCCCCATCCCTATTTATTTTAGGGGCTGAGGTGTTGTCTAGAATGCTTAATAACCTTTATGATAACCATCACTACCATGGGTTCCAAATGGACTTCAGAGGGCCTCAGATCAATCACTTAAGCTTCGCTGATGATGTTATCATTTTTACTTCTGGAAGAGCAGAGTCTCTGAAGCTAATTATGGAAACTCTGTCAGCCTATGAAGATACCTCAAACCAACTCATCAACAAAGGAAAAAGTCATTTCATGGTTCCTAAAGACACCTCCCCTCACCTTATTGATATGATTCAGGACATCACTGGCTTCAATCAAAGAGAAAGCCCTATAAATTACCTTGGCTGCCCCCTTTACATAGGAGGACAAAGGATTATTTATTACTCAGATTTGGTGGCAAAGGTTGTCAAAAAGATCAGTGGCTGGCACTCTCGGATCCTAAGTTTTGGAGGGAAATTTACTTTGGTTAAACATGTACTTCAATCAATTCCTATTCATACTATGGCAACCATCTCCCCTCCTAGAACCACCTTGCAATAAATCAAAAGAGTTACAACAGACTTCTTTTGGGGAATGGACAAAGACAAGAAAAAATATCATTGGGCATCTTGGGAATCTCTTAGCTTCCCTTATGAGGAGGGTGGCATTGGTGTGAGGCATATTAATGACATTTGCACTTCTCTCCAAATTAAGCAGTGGTGGAACTTTAGGACCAAACACTCCTTATGGGGTCAATTTCTAAAAGCCAAGTACTGCCAGAGGTCCAACCCAGTAGCTAAGAAAGGGGACACAGGAGATTCTTTGGTGTGGAAATACATGTTAAGGAACAGGGAGTTGGTGGAAACTGAAATAGGCTGGAGAATTAATTCTGGAAATACTTCTTTCTGGTGGGACAACTGGATGGGGGAAGGACCTCTAGCCCACCTTTGTCATGGCATAACTAGCTTGAATAATACTCAAGTTTCTTATTTTCTAAGACATGGACAGTGGAATGAAACTTTGGTGAGAATGCATGTCCCGCCCTGGTTAGTTCCCAAAGTGCTTACCACTGTTATTCACTACCAAGCAGGAGTTGTTGATGAAGCCTATTGGAAGCAAAAAGAAGATGGGAATTTCACATGTTCATCTGCATGGAACTTGGTGAGGGTCAAGAAGAACAAGAGTCGACTATTTTCTAATATTTGGCATAAACATGTCCCTTTCAAAGCTTCCTTTCTATTGTGGAGGGCTATAAAATTCAAACTTCCTACTAATGATAAGTTGAATTCCTTTGGAGTGCAGCCATCAACATGTTTTTGCCGCAGTAGACCAGGATTGGATGATATTGAACACATCTTTGTTACAGGCAATTTTGCAGCTCATATATGGAGGTAATCAGGGCTGAGGGGAATTATTCACAACCCCAGGCCACTAAACGATCTCCTGATGAGCTGGTGGGAAATGGATGCAAAAAATGAGGTCCACAAACTCATTACGCAGACCCTTCCCATAGCAATTTGCTGGAATCTCTGGAAGAACAGATGCTCAGTGAAATATGGCCAGAAAAAATCGAATGTGGCAAGAGTGAAGTACATGATATTTAAAGACATTTTTCAGCTTCTCATGGTCACTTATCCCTATTGTTCTTGGCCTAATAATTGGGAGGATATGATCAATGAAGTTGAGAAATACTCCCAAGATATCAGGATCATCACAGTCAGTTGGCAAAGTCCCCCAGCCCCTTTTTAATGCTTAATACAGATGGTAGTGCATTACATAACCCCGGGAAGATAGGAGGAGGAGGTATACTGAGAGACTCCAATGGAAACATGATATATGCATTCACAATTCCCCTTGGTATTGGTACTAATAACCAAGCCGAAACACAGACAGCAACTCACGGATTAGATTGGTGCGTTCAACATGGATATAGGAAAGTTGTCTTGGAGGTGGATTCAGAACTACTTACCAAATGGCTCAATCACAAAAGAAAACCTCCCTACAGTACATCACTCAACTTCACCAGATCATTACTCAGCTGGATTTCTTCAAATGCCAGCATACTTATAGAGAAGCCAATACAACAGCAGATTTTCTGTCCAAGGAGAGTCACAGATCAGACATCACTCAGCACTTCTACACTCAGAATCAGCTACCTACAGCAGCTAAAGGAAGTTTCCTACTGGAAAAGATGGGAATGACCAACTTCAGAAGGAAAAAGCTGAAGAGGATTAAAAAACCACCTTGAAGCTTCTCATTCCCGTTCTTTTAGGTTTTTATCTAGTTTTTGGCTAGTTTTAGGTCTAATTGTAAGGGGAGAGTCTCCCTCATTTATGTTTCTTAGAATTATGTACAGAGAGGAGTCTTCTCTATAGGTGCTTATTTCTAGGTTTCATCTTAGAATCATGGGGATGAGTAGACTTGCCTTAGTAGGAAAGTAGACTCATGAACCACCATAGGATCGGAGGTAAGGTTTTATGTCCCCCTCCTTGTATTATTTTTGTTTTTATTTATGGTAAGGCCTGGGGGTGTTGCTAAGCCCCTGACCCCTCCAAGGGTCGTTCAAATAAAAAAATAAAAAAATAAAAAAAACCCTAAACCTGAACCTAAACTATAACCCATAAACCCTAAACTGTAAAGCCTAAACCTTAAACCCTAAACCCTACACCCTAAACCCTAAACCCTAAATCCTTAACTCTAAACCCTAAACCCTAAACTCCAAACCCTAAACCCTAAACCCTAAACTATAACCATAAACCCTGAATCCTAAACTAAACCATAAACCTAAATCATAAACACAAAACCCTAAACCCTAAACCCTACACTGTAAACCCTAAATTCAAACTCTAAACCCCAAACTGTAAACCCCAAATCCTAAACTATGAACTTTAAATCCTAAACAATAAATAGTACGCCCTAAACCTAAAACTCTAAACCCTAAACACTAAATAGTAAACCCTAAACCATAAACCCTCAACCCTAAATCCTGAACTCTAAACCCTAAACCCTAAACCTGAACCTAACATATGAAACCCTAAACCCTAAATCCAAAACTGCAGACCCTAAACCTTAAACCCAAAACACTAAACCCTAAACCCTAAACTCTAAACCCTAATCCCTAAATCCTAAATTCAAATTCTAAACCCTAAACTGTAAACCCAAAATCCTAAACTCTAAACTTTAAATCCTAAACCCTAAATCCTAAAATCTAAACTGTAAACCCTAAATCATAAACTCTAAACTTTTAATACTAAACCCTAAACCTTAAACCCTAAACCCTAAACCCTAAACACTAAATCCTAAACCCTAAATCCTAAACCCTAAACACTAATCCTATACCCTAAACCTAAACCCTAAACCGTAAACCATAAAACCTAAACACTAAACCCTAAACCCTAAATCCTAAACCCTAAACCCTAATACTCAACTCTAAATCCTAAACCCTAAACCCTAAACATTATACCCTAAATGCTAAACCCTAAACACAAAACCCTAACCGTTAAATTCCAAATCCAAACTCTAAACCCTAAACCCTATACCCTAAATCCTAAACTCTAAACCCTAAATCCAAAACTCAAAACCCTAAACCCTAACCCAAACCTAAATACTAAACTCTAAACCCTAAATCAAAAATCTAAATCCTAAACACTAAACCCTAAATCTGAAACTCTAAACTTTAATTGCTTACCCGTAAACCCTAAATACGAACTCAATACCCTAAATCTTAGACACTAAACCCTAAACCCTAAATCCAAGCTTCTAAGCCCTAAACCCAAAATCCTGAACTCTAAACTGTAAACCCTAAATCATAAACTCTAAACTTTAAATCCTAAACCCTAAATCCTAAATAGTAAACAACACACCATAAACCCAAAACCCTAAACCCTAAACCCTAAACCCTAAATAGTAAACCCTAAACCCTAAACCCTCAACCTTAAATCCTGAACTCTAAACCCTAAACATGAACCTAAACTATAAACCCTAAACCCTAAATTCTAAACCATAAATCCTAAACACTATACCCTAAACCCTAAATCCTTAACTCTAATCCCTAAACCCTAAACCCTAAACCTTAAATTCTAAACCCTAAACCCTAAGCCCTAACACTAAACCCTAAAACCTATATCCTAAACATCAAATCCTAAACCCTAAACCCTACACTATAAACCCGAAACCGTAAATCCAAACTCTAAACCCTAAACTGTTAAGCCTATATCCTAAACTCTAAACCCAAAACCATATATCAAAGCCCTAAACCCTAAACCCTAAATCCTAACCCTAACCCTAAACCTTTAATCAAAAACACTAAACCCTAAACCTTAAACCCTAACCCAAAACACTAACCCTAACCCTAAACCCTCAACCCTAAACACTAAACCCTAAACCTTAAACCCTAATCCTAAACCCTAAACCCTAATCCCTAAACCTAAACACTAAATCCTAAATCCCAAACACTAAACCCAAAACCCTAAACTCTTAACCCTTAACCCTAAATCAAAACTCTAAACCCTAAACTGTAAACCCTGTACCCTAACCTAAACCCTACCCTGAACACTAAACCCTAAACCCTAAACCTAAACCCTAAACCGTAAACCATAAACCCTAAACCCTAAACCGTAAACCTTAAATCCTAAACCCTAAATCCTAAACCTTAAACCCTAACCCGAAAACTAAACCTAAACCCTAAACCATAAACTATAAACCCTAAACGCTTAACCCTAAACCATAAATCCTAAACCCTAGAACCTAAACCCTAAACCGTAAACCCTAAACCCTAAATCCTTAACTCTAAACCCTAAACCATAAACCCTATACCCTAAATGCTAAAGTCTAAACCCTAAACCCTAAACACTAAACACTAAACCCTAAATCTAAATTCCAAATCCAAACTCTAAACCCTAAGACCTATACCCTGAATCCGAAACTTTAAATCCTAAATACTAAACCCTAAATCCTTAACTCAAAACCCTAAACCCTAACCTAAACCAAAATCCTAAACCCTAAACCCTAAACACTAAAACCTAAATCTGAAACTCTAAACTTTAAACGCTTAACCCTAAACCCTAAATACGAACTCAATACCCTAAACCCTCACACTAAACCCTAAACCCTAAATCCTAAACAGCATACCCTAAACCCTAAACCCTAAACCCCAAATCCAAATTCTAAACCTTAAACTGTAAACTGTAAATCCTAAACTTTAAACTTTAAATCCTAAACCCTAAACTCTTAACTATAAATTTTAAATCCTAAAGGCTAAACCCTAAATCCTAAACAGTAAATAGTACACCTTAAACCCTAAACCCTAAATAGTAAACCTTAAACCCTAAATCGTGAACCTTAAACCCTAAACCTGAACCTAAACTATAAACCCTAAACCCTCACACTAAACCCTAAACCCTAAATCCTAAACACCATACCCTAAACCCTAAACCCTAAACCCTAAACCCCAAATCCAAACTCTAAACCTTAAACTGTAAACTGTAAATCCTAAACTTTAAACTTTAAATCCTAAACCCTAAACTCTTAACTATAAATTTTAAATCCTAAAGGCTAAACCCTAAATCCTAAACAGTAAATAGTACACCTTAAACCCTAAACCCTAAATAGTAAACCTTAAACCCTAAATCGTGAACCTTAAACCCTAAACCTGAACCTAAACTATAAACCCTAAACCCTCACACTAAACCCTAAACCCTAAATCCTAAACACCATACCCTAAACCCTAAACCCTAAACCCTAAACCCCAAATCCAAACTCTAAACCTTAAACTGTAAACTGTAAATCCTAAACTTTAAACTTTAAATCCTAAACCCTAAA
>JAJOOO010020131.1:0-13493 GCA_029582685.1 Solanum piurae
ACAAGAAGAGGTACTTAAGCTTAAATGGTTATAAGTTGTTACAATAGATTCATACTATGGTTGCAGTCCCTAAGTGCTTCTAGCCTAATATGTTTCATGTGTTCTCTTATAGGATTATTAGTACTTATCTTGCTATTCAATCTGCCTTACATACGAGTATAATTCCATATGTACTCACATTTTCTTTTTCTTTTTTCGGGGGGGGGGGGCTGCATTCATATTGAAGGTACATACATACATTCTGATGGCAAGTTGCTCGACATGGATCCTTATCAGGTTTTTCACTATAGTCAGTGAGCCTCAATTCCATTTGAGATCTTGTCTTGTTCATAGGATTTACATAGATGGTTTAAGGTATGATGGGGCCTTTTCTCGGCACATTTACAGATCATGTCATATGTTAAAGGTTTCATAGACTATGTCCAAATAAGGTTTATATATTTAGAGTTATGTACCCCATACTACCTTCTAGGTCCACCGAGATAACATCTGCACCTATGACTTTTATATGTATAAAGAAAAAAAGAGTATCTTCTCATGTTAGTTGTTGGTCAAGACATCATTTAATATCATTTGCATATGTTCCTTGTATGTATTCCAAATGAGTGGTTCGCTCGGTCATGTGATGGTATCAAAGTTAAGGCACCGAGTGCCGGTCTCCCTCACCCAGGCCTGAGGCGTGACAACATAGCTTCCACCATACGGAAGGAAAAGTAAAAGCTACTGGAGAATTCTTCGTCTTCATCTAATGAAACATGACCAACCTGCATCCAGACTATGCCAAAAAGGCATAGCAAGAGTAGTTTCAGTACAAAATCACACGTACTGGTAGGCATCATTGATCTACTCGACACCCACCGCATAACATAAGAAAACAACTAGCAAGAATATGCGATAAATAACTCGCTTCTCCACCTTTACCCTTTTTGGAAAACCTCAGAATTACACTAGCACCCTTACTACTAACCACCTTCTCAGTCAACCTACTTACTAGGTCCTTGATCTTAGCCTAACCATCCTAACGCATAGAAGAGTCCACGAATACAACTACACGCATTTCGACTAACCACCCACGACATACCCTTACTTTCTCTTTTATGTTACCCTGCCCTTGCCACATAGCACATTACATCAAGCTTTCTAACTACCAACCACGAATTCCTTCCTCCAAGGTGAAATCTACCTAAGTAATTACATCACGTACACTACCCCCACTTCTCACCCTTACAACACACGAACAACCCTTGCTCTCAATTATTACGACCCTTGAACCCTTGGCCTTCCCGATTCATTCAACAATGAGATACGCAACAAGTTCACTCAATACAAAAGAACAATCAGATATAAGTCCTCATAACCATATAACAACTCCGGGGAATTGCAATATCATTTATCATTACGAACCACGTTCCATTTCATAATCCTTAATATGCATAATAATGTCAAGTCATTGGTCCTCCCATGGAACCCAAACCCAAACTGTTAGCATACCGGAACGTGGTACCCGATCTAATATTTATGCCGGAATGTGGCAACTAATTCCATATTTATGTCGGAACGTGGCAACCGATCTCATATTTATGTCGGAACGTGGCAACCGATACCATATTTATGCCGGAATGTGGCAACCGATACCATATTTATGCCAGAATGTGGCAACCAATCTGATATTTATGCCGGAACGTGGCAACCGATTCTATATTTATGCCGGAATGTGGCAACCGATCCAAGTTAGTGTGTCGGAATGCAATACCCGATCCATTCAACAAGCCACAATCCCAATCACAAGTACATTCTCATAATCATAAAATCAAGTCATGATTCATGTCATTAGTCATTCGTCTATTGCATTACAAATAGTGTGACCAATAATACAACATTGCATACATACACGTATTATAATGAAGCAAGAACAACATATATCACACAATCATGAAATCACAACCATCACAATGAAATATTCATTGACGTATATCACTTAACAATAATTCGACCAACTTAGACCTAGTTCATCACCTAAGGCTTCTTCCTATGATTAAATTATTTTTTGTTCGGTGCACGAAGGCCTACGCATAAATTCTACCATTGAATTACATTATATTATGCAGTGAACACATATTTATAACTACTCAATTAATAAAACCTAGCCTACCTGGGCGCCAAGAAGATGCACGGGGTTTTTGGCTTCGATTCTTGTCTCCAGACTTAGTGACGGTGATCTTGACCGAAAATCCGCAATCCATCGATCTCTTCATACTAGAAATCTCCTTCTCCTTCCTTCTCAAGCTTAGAGCAGCTTTTTGGGGGTTTCTAGAGTGGTTTACGTATAAATTAGGTATTTTAGGAAGAAGGAGAAAATAATATTTCGCTTTATTTACATTCTGCCTCACCTATCTCGCTCTGGCGCCAGTTTACCCCGTTGTGGCGCCGCCGCCCTAGCGGCATCTGGTCCATCCTGGCAGGTCAGTGGCCCAGTGTTTTCTCGATGTTTCACTTTTTCTAATCAACAACGGTTCTGGTCGTTACATTATTAGTACTATTAATAAGAGATAATATGAATTAGTGAACTTCGTTTGATTTTGATTTTGTTTGAGTTACGAGACATCTATGGTTTGTAATTCGAGAACAAATTTGATTATTAGACCATCCAAAGTAGTAAATTCAAACTCAAATAGGCCCTGCAAAGGTGATGTAATTTAGTCAGAACTTCATTGCGAGCTATGAATATCAAATAAGAGTTCTCATAGATAAAAGATTAAAGAGTAATGTGTTATGCTCGTCTATTTTTATTTATCTCTTAAGGAACAATAAATAGAATGACAATTTTATTGTATCATTATTTAAATATATTACCTTGATTCCATTTTACTTGTCGTGTTTTGCTTCTCGGGAGTGAAACTGTATGAAGTTTGATCAACATTTAAGATGTATTTTTTCATCGTATGAAAATGAGGAGGACTACAACTTATAGTATTTTTCATATAGTATTTGAACAATATCAAAATTTTAATTCAAATATTGAATTATTCTAATTCAATTTAGCTTAGAAAAATTAATCAAATTGACTGTCGTAAAGCAAAATATGACAAGCAAATAGAAATGAATGGAGATATAAATTCAACATTATGAAAAATTGGAAAATGAATAGTATATAATTATAAGGATAAAATATATATAAATATTAAAGTATCTTTTGATTTTTTAAACTAAGAAAATGAAATTAAATAAAAAAAATTATCGTGGACAAGCAAAACTGGAAATTAAATAAACTTTCATATGCAATCATGAATCTAAGATTACATAAAGAGGAATAATTTGATAAAGTATCTCTTTTGATCCATTTCTTTTTTTGGTAGTAAATTTATGAAAATAAGTTATGTCTTTTTATGATGTTTTGCTTCCCAAAACATAAGATAACTTGTGATGTTGTTATCCAAAAGTTAAAAGAATTTCCAAAAAAAAAAACAACCTCAACATATTTCTCCTATAAATATACCATCAAAACCCTTGCAAAATTAATATTTCAAAAAAGCATATAGGTTTTATTATTTTCTCAAGATGGTTCACTTGTTAGTGAAGATCCTCTTTTCGTTATTAATCATTCCCTACAACATTCAAAGTTATAATTGTAATATTTCTTGGCTTCCAAAATATGAGGTACATGTTCTTAATAATCTTCCTTTAGATTCTACGGATATTCTAAAAATTCACTGTGCATCTGGTGACGATGATTTGGGGCACAATTTTCCTAAGGTGGGAGATGATTTCAGATGGGAATTTTGCGGGTTGTCTTATACTTTATATTTTTGTCACTTAAGGTGGGGCAATAAAGATCTAGTATTCAATGTATTTAATGATCTAGATTATTGTGTTCATGATGGAGATAATATTGTTCCAAAGGGTACTAGCAAATGCATATGAGATGTCAAGTATGATGGTATCTATTTGGGATATACTGATGGTGATAAAAGTTATTCCCAAAAATACGTTGTTTGGTAATAAACGTGTCTTTTATTTGTAAAAGCTTATTAAAAATAATAATTTTGGACTATCAAGTACCAATATATTATAGGGGAAAAGGTCTAAAATATATTTGAACTTTGATCGAAATTGTTGTAACAATACCGAACTTTGGAAAGGACCTTTTACCCCCTGCACTATTTAATAGTGTATTTTAAAGATATATATGTGTCCACGTGGACATCATAAATATTGCATCATTAAATAGTGATGTGTTCACGTAGACACATATATACCTTTAAAATACACTATTAAATAGTGTAGGGGGGTAAAAGGTCCTCCATAAAGTTTGGTATCGTAACAACAATTTCGGCCAAAGTTAGAGTATTTTTCATACCATTTTCCCTATATTTTATTGATTTGTCTTTTAATTTATTTATACTTGCATTCTTATGTCAAAAGGAAAATGAAAATTATTTATGTATGTCTACAATCCACTTAATTTATTTATTTCTTTAAGCATTTAGACTTTAGTATTTGAAAATCACAACCTAATAAATTTAGGTTTGCGTTGGGTAAGGCCCAATTAAAAGATCAACTTTTTTGGTTGTGGTTTTTTTTTTGGTTTAATATATATATACATAGTTGTTCAAGATGCTTAGGAGTAGGTTCAAAGTCTGATACAATTAGTTATAATACACTTACAAATGGTTTTTTTTTAATTAAGAGGAAAACCAAAGCAAATCTTCTCATTGATATCCTCTCTATAGTCTCTAATTGTTGTTTATTCGATCACTCAATTGTCACGATCCACCCCGTCGTGATTGGCACTCACACTAACTCTCCGGTGGGAGAACCACTACTAAAACTCAAACCAAGCAACTAACCCAAAACTAAGGCATTTAAGTTACGGAAGCAAGTTAAATACTAAGGAAATAAATAGAGTTCCCATAAACTCTAACAAAAGTTTAACAATAATAAACTAACAATGCGGAAGACAAACCTAGAACCTGAAAGTCAATGTACCAAAACATTTAAAGTTCAACAAGTCTAAACAAGAAGGGATGCAACCCCAATCTAATGAACTAATCAACTAACTAGAACATAGTCTAAGTCCGGAATGGTGGACATAGACGAAAGAGAACTCATGGCAGCTCGGAAGAATTGGCTCACCCTTGAATTCGAACAATCACTGATCTCCTAAGCGAGGTCTGTCAGTAGCCGCTTGAAGATGTCTTGTACTCAACAAAAATAAGAGCAAGTGCAATATCAGTACACAATCACATTGTACTGGTAGGATCACGCGGTTATCTCACTAAGTGCAACAAACATAAGTCAAACAACAATATAATCACATGCATATATCGAACATAAACAATATCATCAACATATAAGAACAATGAACAACTTCACATTTTCAAGATACACAATTATACCAAATCATTGGTCCTCTCATGGAACCCAAACCCAAATAGTTAGCATACCGAAACATGGTACCCAATCCAATGATTATGCCGGAACGTGGCAACCGATCCAAGTTAGTTATGCCGGAATGTGGAAACCGATCCATTCAACACACCACAATCACAATCACAAAAATATCCTCAAGATCATACAATTAAGTCATGATTTCATGCTAACCATCATTCATCTATCTCATTTACAACAAGTGTGATCAATAATGCAACATTCATATGCATACATGTATCATAATGAAGCAAGAACAAACATACATCACACAATCATAGAATCACAACCATCACCTACCTCGAAACAAGCTTGAAACCCTAAGAAACTTGATCCTTCCCTTTCCGGATTCGTTCCGCTTATTCTTGGTCTACAAACAATTAATATAACACAGGAATAAATAAACAATCACTAATTACCCGAATTACTAACAATTCTATGAACCCTAGATCAAACCCATGATCCCAATTATCCAAATTAGGGTTGTTTACACCAGAGAATCTATAACAAAACCCTCCCCCATTAATATTCACCCATTCTATTACGTTTTACGAATCGAAAAATGGATGTGGGGAGTGAAAAACTTATATTTAGCCTCAAGAATGGTGAAAATGAGTAAGAGTCGCCTGGGATTCGTTCTTTAGCTCTAAAAGTCGAAAAGTGCATAATATGGTCGTTTAAGGGTTTATTAAAGACCTTAAGTCGTGTCGAGTCCGCCACAGCGGCCACCACCCCGCTACAGCGGCCCCGCCAAAGCGACCAAAATCCCCGGCAAAATGGGTTGCATGAAACAGGGAGTTATTTAGAGAATTCCAAAATCTCCATTTCACAACACACCTCTAACCCACGACGCTCAGAAAATACCCTTCACGCTAAGATCGATTTCGGGAGTTCTACTCACCCGAATTCAATTATGTTAAGTAGTACGGGTTCCTTAACGAGTTATCTAACCACTCATGTGATCAAAATCATAAATGAGTCACCCGATTGTTACCAGATTTCCCTACACCTCAATGACTCCGATTTCATCCAAATTTGGACTAGGTTGGGAAATTCCAAGTTACTACGGAAAAAAAATTCGGCCCCAAATTTTCTCTTGTTGGCTTTTCTATAACAACGGGAACAGGTCATTACAATAGATACCAATTTACCCATCACTCGTCCCCGAGTGACAAAACTTAGGAAAATAGGCTAAGGAACGAATGAAGTAGTACCTGAATCGATGAACAATTGGGGATACTTGTCTCGTATGTCCCTCTCGGTTTTCCAAGTAGCTTCCTCAATTGGACGATGCTTCCATTGAACTTTCAAGGGCTTAATCTCCTTGGTCCTCAACTTACGCACATCACGATCAAGAATTGCAATCGGTTCCTCCTCATATTGGAGGTCGTTGTCTAACACAGTTGAGCCCTACTTGATGATATAATCCCTGTCACCATGATACCTCTTCAACATGGACACATGAAATACCGGATGAACACCCGATAGATCAGGAGGTAACGTCAATCTATACGCTACTGGCCCCACACATTTAAGAACCTCAAATAGACCAATGTATCGCGGACTTAGCTTTCCCTTCTTGCCAAATCTCATCACCTCTTTCATGGGTGATACCTTAAGAAGAACATTTTCACCGGTTTGAAACACCATGTCTTTTACCTTATGATCCACATACTTCTTCTATCTACTCTGGGCTGCTAAAAGCTTAGCTTGAATACTCCTTACTTTATCTTGAGCATCATTCACTAAATCAACCCCCTAAGTTTTCACATCTCCAGCCTCAAACCATCCTATGGGTGATCTACATCCCCCCATATAATGCCTCAAATGGTGCCATATATATGCTGGAGTGATAACTATTATTATAGGAGAACCCACACAAAGGTATGAATTTCTCCCAATGCCATCCAAAATCAAGCACACATGCCCTCAACATGTCTTCTAAGACTTGAATAGTCCTCTCTGACTGCCCGTCTGTCTGTGGGTGGAAAGTTGTACTAAAGGTGAGTTGTGTGCCCAATTCATCATGTACTTTCCTCTAAAACTTGGATGTGAATTGGGTACCACGGTCTGAGATGATAGAGAGGGGCACCCCATGCAACCTCACTATATCTTTCACATACACCTTAGCCAATTGTTCAGCATTATAATCTATTCTTACCGGAATTAAATGGGCTGACTTGGTCAATCTATCCACCACTACCCAAATAGAATCAAACTTCTCCAAAGTCTTGGGAAGACCAACCACAAAATCCATGTCTATCATTTCCCACTTCCATTTCGGAATTGGCATTCTTTGAAGCAAACTTGCAGGCCTTTGATGTTCATATTTCTCTTGTTGACAATTTGGACATCTCACCAAAAACTTTGCTATATCCTTCTTCATGCCCGACCACCAATAAATTCGCTTCAAATCTCGATACATCTTGGTCACACCTAGATGATTAGAATATCATGAACCATGAGACTCTGCCAACAATTTCTGAATCAAGTCATCAACTCGAGGGACACAAATTCTCCCTTTAAAACTGAGCACACCTTCTGCATCAAGAGTGGTCTCTTGTGCCTTACCAATCGCATTCTTCTTAACTTCATTAAAATTTTCATCCTCAAATTGCTTGGCCTTGATCTCTTCCATTAACGTGGCCCTTACTTCAATGCTAGCTAACACCCCACCTCTTTCTGAGATGCCCAATCGCATGAATTTAGACTCCAATGTCTGAATTTCCTTAGCCAAAGGTCGCTTAGTCACACTCAAGCAAGCTAAACTACCCATACTTACCGCCTTTCGACTCAAAGCGTCTTCCACTACATTAGCCTTACCCAGATGGTATTGAATGGTGACATCATAATCTTTAAGTAATTCCATCCACCTTCGTTGTCTCAAATTTAGATCATTTTGAGTGAACACATGCTGCAAACTGCGATGATCAGTAAATACCTCACATTTAACACCACAGAGGTAATGTCGTCAGATTTTAAGAGCAAATACTACCGCTGCCAACTCCAAACCATGCGTTAGGTAATTTCTCTCATGCACCTTCAATTGGCGCGACGCATAAGCTATAACATTCTTATCCTTTTTAACACCGCGCATAATCCAGAATGAGAAGCATCAAAATAAACTATAAAATCCTTACCTTCCACCGATAATGCTAGAATAGATGCGGTGGTCAAGAGAGTCTTGAGCTTTTGAAAGCTCTCCTCACATTTTTCAGTCCATTCAAATGGTATCTCCTTTTTGGTCAAATTAGTCAAGTGGGTGGCAATAGAAATAAAGTCCTTCACAAATCGACGATAATAGCTAGCAATCCCCACAAAACTCCTAACTTTTGTCACGGAGCTAGGCCGAACCCAATTCTTAACTGCTTCAATCTTTTGAGGATCTATCATTACCCACCTTCTTTAGAAACTACATGTCCCAAAAATGCCACAGAAGTCAACCAAAATTCACACTTAGAAAGTTTTGCATATAACTTTTGCTTCCCAAGAACACCCAAAACAATACGAAGATGGTCGGCGTGCTCTTCCTCACTTTTCGAATAGACCAAAATATCATCAATAAAGACTATGAAGAAAGAATCAAGAAATGGCTTGAATACCCCATTCATTAAACTCATAAATGATGCAGGCGCATTGATCAAACCAAAAGACATAACCAAAAACTCATAGTGCCCATAGCGAGTCCTAAACGTCGTCTTAGGCACATCCTCGGGACTTATTTTCAACTGATGGTAGCCAAACCTTAGATCAATCTTAGAGAAAACTGATGCACCTTGAAATTGGTCAAAAAGATCATTTATTCGGGGTAAAGGATACTTATTTCAAATAGTGACCCTATTCAATTGCCGGTAATCTATACACATTCTCATACTACCATCTTTTTTCTTAACAAACAAAACTGGAAAACCCCATGGGGAAGCACTAGGACGAATAAATCCCTTATCAAGAAGCTCTTGGATTTGAGTCTTA
Organism: Solanum piurae; assembly: GCA_029582685.1. Lineage (NCBI taxonomy): Eukaryota > Viridiplantae > Streptophyta > Magnoliopsida > Solanales > Solanaceae > Solanum > Solanum piurae. The sequence goes on from JAJOOO010020131.1 coordinate 9,400, forward strand.
AGCTCTCTTAATTATGCCGGAGCCATGCGATATGGAGGGATAGAAATGGGACGAGTACCAGGTTCTAAATCAATGCAGAAATCTATATCTCTATCTGGAGGCATACCAGGCAAGTCATTAGGAAACACTTCTCTAAATTCTGACACCACAGGAATAGACCCAATGGATGGAGCCTCAATCTCAACATCCCTAATATGATCCAAATAAGCCAAACAACCCTGCTCTACCAATTTTCTAGCCGCCCGAATGGAGGATGTGATCTTAGCTTGCTTTGGCTTGTACACCCCTTCCCACTCTAATTTTTCCCTTCCTGGAATTTCTAAAGTTACGGACTTAGTATTACAATTAAGCATAGCATAATAGGGGGACAACCAAGTCATGCCTAAGTTTATGTCAAAGTCAGTCATATCCAAAATCACCAAATCAGCCCAAGTCTGAAAACCCATAAACAAAATAGGACAAGCACGATAGACATGGGTAACTATGACTAACTCTCCAACTGGGGTAGAAACATGGATAGGGGCATCAAGTATATCACAAATCATATCAAACCTTGAGGCAAATTGCACGGATACATAAGAATAAGTATATCCCGGATCAAATAACACATTAGTCATCCGATCACAGACAAGAATAGTACTTGTGATCACTACGGCAAACACCTCTGCCTCATTCTTGCCCGGAAATGCAAAACATTGAGCCCTATCAAGAACGATCCACTTCCCTACCTGGTTGTGCATTACCCCTGCCTACATTACCATTTCCTCTACCTTTACGGCCTCGTTGATTACCTCCTCGCCCACTTTGTGGACGTCCTCTACCATTATTACCATTTCCCGTGGGTACCACTGCTCTAGACTGCTACTGCGCGGAATCTAACACACATGGGTAGGGACAATCTCTCCTAATATGCCCAGGTTTACCACAGTTATAACAACTACGATCAAAAGATGGTCTGCCGCCCATTGAAGGCACGACTCCCTGGCTATCCTGAAAATTATGAGATGGAGTTTTCCAGTAACTACCTGCAGAGGCGGAATAGCGGACTAAATTGGCTTGGCTGCAAGCGCTTGCCTTCCGGACCCCTTGGAATAAGAACCTTGAAAGTTACTTGAATTCTTGGCCCTTTTTGTCCATGCCTTAGCTTGACCGTCACGCCTCACCCCCTCCACTTTCTTAACATAGTTTGTTACCTCATTGAAACTCCTCCCTGCAGAAGTCATATGAACAGATAATACTTGCAACTCAGAATTTAGCCCCCTAATAAATAATTGGATTCTCTCTTCCTCAGTAGTCACCAATTGAGTAGTATATCTAGACAAAGCATGGAACTTGGCCTCATAAGCAGTCACATTCATACCACCCTGCTCCAAAGCCATGAACTCATCCTTCTTGAGATCCCTCAAGGTCCTAGGCACATACTTCTCTAGAAACAGAGCATGAAATTGGGTCCAAGTAAGTGGAGGTAAAGTTGAAGATCTACATTCCATATAAGCTCTCCACCACTGTTTAGCCTCACCTTGAAGTTGAAAGGACACACACTCAACCCATGTTGATGGACAATTCCCAACTTATGAAGCCTCTCATAGCAATCTAAGATAAACTCATAATCATCCTCATTCTCAGAACCAAGAAACACAGGACGCTTTAGCTTTATAAACTTAGTCAACATTTCATGCTTATTACCAGTCATAATAGAACCTAACAAAGGATGGAAGAAAGCATCATTACCTCCAGTCCCACCCACCTTGGGCGCAGTTCTAGCAACAGGGAAATTAGTAGGGTCTTGAGTTGCTTGAACAGAAGAAAGCACTCCAGGACCAACCAACCCTTTCAAGAATGACATGATCTATCAAGCTAACACTGGGTCTATGGGGGAACATCGTTAGTCTCAGCTTGCACCTCTTCCTCTTGTCCCACATCCTCAACATTCTCAACATCAACTTTCTCCTCCTCAATCTCTTCATGATGTGCAGGAGGGTTCCCATTCATGGGAGCATTCTCAACAAGAGCTCCATTTCCAGCAAGCGCTACTCTTCCACGGCCTCTACCCCTAGCTCTTACTCTACCCCTACCTCGACTGCGACCTCTCGCTGTAGATTCCTCAGCTAGAGCATTGGCGGGAGCTACGGGCCTAACACCGTTGAATCTAGTATTGACCATCTACAGACAAAAGAGTGAAGGAGGTTACATACCAATTTGAATCGCCAGATACCAATTGGAATCAAGTCATAGCACGAAAGGAGACAAGAGAAAACAGAGATATTTCCTAAAGTCCTATAGCCTCTCGAATAAAAGTAAAGACGTCCCCGTATCATTCTGTGAGACTCTACTAGACTCGTTTTGGTACATCAAGATCAATGAACCTAGGCTCTGATACCAACTTTGTCACGACCTAGACCGTCGTGATTGGCACCCACACTAACTCTCCGGTGGGAGAACCACTACTACAACCTAAACCAAGCAACTAACCCAAAACTAAGGCATTTAAGTTACGGAAGAAAGTTAAATACTAAGGAAATAAATATAGTTCTCATAAACTTTAACAAAAGCCTAACAATAATAAACTAACAATGTGGAAGACAAACCTAGAACCTGAAAGTCAATGTACCTATAACACCCCAGAAAATTTTTGAACTAAGACTCGAACCGTTTTTCATAGTGAGTGAGATTTTTGCAAGAAATTTAAATTTCTTAAGTATTAAGGTCAGGTCACTAGATGTAGCACCTTGAGTTTTAAAAAGAACTAGATTGAAATTAGCAAAATCTGAAGTTTTGCAAGCTAAGCTAAGTATGAGTTTTGGGTTAACTTCAAACAGCCATAACTTCTAGCCCAGAATGATTTAGGTGTTCTATCAGATACTGTAGGAATTATATTTGAATTATCTTTCCAACGCCACCGAGTTTGCTCAGTTTCAAGTTCGTATGAGAGAGATATGCCCATTCGAAGTTGGGATGTCTAGATAAGGAAAGTCAAAACCGGATTTTAGAGGGGTATTTTGGTCTTTTCCTTACCCAATCAGATTTAATTCGTTCTTAGTAATAATTTAGGGGTCTAATCTGATTAGGTTCAGTTTTATAATCTTAATATACGCCTAGGGTTTTAGTTGAGAGTTCAAGAAGAGAAAAGAAGAGAAAAGAGGAGAAAAGAAGAGAGGATCAAAGTGTTTGTCGAGAGCCTTGTATTTTGTTGCGGATTTTCGCCATGGGTTTAATCCCTAAGAGGTATGTAAGCTTCCATAGTGTTGGGTTCTTTCACCTACACACCAATCATGATTTATTCAGCGTAATTTCGTTCTTGAAATTTAAGGATTTAAGTTCTTGATAATTGTTCTTGAAGTTTCATTAAGTTTTGATGTAAGATTCTACTTAGGTCAACTTCAAATGGCCATATATCTTAGAATATAAAGAGTTACGTGAGCCATAACCTATCCAATTAAAGGTATTTGAATCTACTTTCCAACGCCACCAATTTCGCGTCAATCCAATTTCTGAGTAAAGAGTTATGACTATTTTAGTAACCTATACAGTGCTGTTACGAATTAGCCGACGGGAAAATATTTAAAAGAGTCGTTTTTGTCTTTTTACCTCCAAGAAAAACCATAAACGAATTTCTTGACTAATAAAAAGCTCAAAACAAATCAGATTTTCATCTTCACTAATGAAAATCATAATTCTTGGCCATAGAGATTTTAAGAAACTAATTCAAGCATCTCAAGAAAGGTTTTCTTGATTGTTTACCTTCAAGAGAGGGTTTCAAGGTTTCTAATCAAGTTCTTCTTCAAGATTCTTCAAGAATCTTGTTCTTCTAGGTAATGTAAGGCTATCATAGTGTTGGATTAGTTCGTCCCCACACCCTACATCTACTTTCAGATCAGTAAAAGAGTAATCTAGGATACTTTCCCTAGATTTGAGTATTCTTGAGATAAGTTGATTTTGAGTTCTTGAATTCATGTTTCTTTTAAAAGTTCTATTCCTAATTATCGAATAGCTATATTGTTATTGAGATCTTCATATCATGAATCATAACTCTTGAATTCATAATTCAAATTCAAGAGAGAGTTAAGAGTAGAGTTCAAGGAAGCTTTTGAGTT
>JAJOOO010020135.1:0-10605 GCA_029582685.1 Solanum piurae
GGACTCTGGTAGAAAGTGTGATAGTGTCTCCGGTAATGGTGAAAAACCTAGTAGCAGCTCTCAAGAGGATGTATCTGCACCTCCACCTATAGTGACACCAGAAGCTGAAACTAGAGCACAAGAAGAGGTAGGTGCCGAACAAGAGGATGATGATGTTACTTAAGATGAACAATGGTCCAATATGTTCATCTCTGTGAATTCGATCTAGTGGTGAGACGGGAACTACTTGATTGTTCCCGATCTATGTGGATTCTGAACATGTTTAATGAATTCTTTAAGAATGGAATCGTGAATAAGTCGGGAAACTTTAAGAATAGACCACTCATGCCTGAGACTAGAGTAGTGATGGCGAATATCCAGGCATTCACATACATTTACAAACTTTTCCAGCTTTGCTAGTTCTAATGGATGAACAATACTCCTGGAGAATTCACCATCCACCTACCTCGAGAGCTCTATGCCTGTTATGCAACTACTCTAATGAACCTTGATGCGGAAATTGAAACAACTAAGAGAGCACGGAAGACAGTTGCTGCCACGTTTTATCCTTTGGATATAGTCACTGTGAGGGGATAGACCATGAATATCTCTGAAGAGATGATCAATTGGATGCAACATGGTCTAGAGTACACAGCCCCAACATCTGTGGGATTATTGCAATATAAACACCATAATGTTACTAGTAAATCGAAGATGAAGGATCCTAGTTCACGAGAGCGCATCATGCGCTTGATTGCAGGTTATATTTCCACAGAAGGAGAAGCATTATCATGGGTATTTGATCCACAAGTACTGATTACAAAGGTGTCTCCAAATTTTCCGGCCAAAGTTTGGTGGTCCATAGTTCGAGCCCAATTGCGACCCACAACAAATGATAATACACTTTCCCCATGACTAATATCTTTTGTTGCTTTCCTCATGGACTATTACCTTGCGAATGTGGGGCGGATCATAGTTACGAGACAAGACGCTGAATGTGTGAGAAGGTTTGTCATTTCCCTGTCTGATAGGAAAACATTGTTTGCAGCCTAACATTCCACAAAATAAATTTGTGGATAAACCGTTTGAGGCATCCAGGATAACTACTGCTTCCAAAATCAAGGATTTCGCTAATCCTCTATTTGGGAGAGAAATTAGAGGTGGTAGGACCATTAGCAGTAGTACCACATACACTAGTAGTCCTCCAAAGACAAACTGAGCAGGGTGACTCCTCACAGCAAGCTTCGGAGGTACCACCACCGCAGAAAACTTCCACCTCACAGGCTACATGTACTTTTATCACTATTCCTATGGTTTTCCTTGAGAAGTTTGTTGCAGATGAGCGACAAACCATGACCTTTGCCGACCAAATTGTACGTCAGATGACCCATATCATAGAGTGTGATGTTTTAGCTCCAGAGAAGCGAGTAAAAGATGAGATGCAAAAGGAGTTGGCTTTCTTAAAAAAGAGGATGGATGGCTTGGAGGTCCATGTCCGAGATCAATTACAGGCTACAGGTTCAGTCAGTACTAACGAGTTCAAAACTCAGTTGGTCGAGATGTGAGCTCAAATTGCTAAACTGGCTGAGAAACTGGTACATGTGGCCAATCCAGTCGTGTCAGAGTCCTTGATGAACTTATTAAGTGGGCTGCCTACCACTCAATCCCTTGACGACTTCTGGGGTGAACTACCCCAAAATAAATCCCGCAAGAGAAAACAAAAAGCTTGAGAGTCTGATGTGGAGTTGTCGGCTGAACTATCAAAAGAGGAAAGAATACAACATGAAAAATCCTGCTAGGCATCGAGGAAAAAGACAAGAGAAGAAGAAGCACTTGCGTTACAAAAGTGAGATGTAGTGTTAGCTAGTGCTTCTAGTAGCGGAATACTTGTCCCAGTTAGTGATAGTTAGCCTAATCCAGAGCACGTTCTTGAGAGTGCGCCCATTGATAAGAGTGTCAATGTTGACCTGGCTACCGATGCCTAGTGCGCCATAGATATAACCCCACCTCATAGCCCTGTATTATTTTTATTTATTTACTTTAAGGGTAAAGTCCTTTTGTTTGGGGAGGGGTGGTGAGAAACCTGACATGTTAGCTTATAGAATAGATAGTGGTTGACTCTGTATTGTTTCTAATAAACTGTGATTGGTATTTTTGTTTTTCAATGAAAATGTGATGTTTTTGTGGGTTGAGCTGTGCAACATCTAGTTCTGTTTGAAATGATGGCCTTAATCTAAAATTTGACTGTTAGGATCTTTATATGACATCTTAATTAGGTACTCATGAGTTAATCATTGCTAGTCTGAAAATAAATTGGTGAACTAAGAAATTGGAGAACTAATAAAATTGGAGAATGTAGTCCTGTGTCATGTGTGTGTAGAGATTTGCTTGAAGTCTAACACTAGGAGAAAATAATAGAACTTGGCCGAGTAGTCTTGCTAAAATTTGAGGATAACTGGATAGGAAAGGATCAGTAGGCCATTTTTGTTAAGCCATTAAAGCCCAAAAATAAAATAACAACAATCAAATAAAAAGCTTACCACTTGAATCCGATTTGAGCCTGAAAACCAATTTCGTTCTTACCCACTTGATATCATATCCTTGGGTCTCCAATGAAATGATGTCACAGCTCAGGCCAAAAGCCTAAGTTGGGGGTGATTACAACATTAGCAGAAAGGAAAAGTGAAAAAGAAGGTTCACTCAGGGAGTGGTTTCGAGAATTAATAGAAAAATAAAATTTAGTTCTAACTAGTTGTAGCTAAAGACATTAACGATTAAAAACATTGTAAATTAAAGGAGGTGACATGAAAGTGTCAAATATCGATTTGGGGTTTTTCACAAGTATAGTAAAAACAATGAAATGCAATAAAAATCAAGTATGAGGGGATAAATTTGGGGTGTGACCGCAATACAAATTAATCTAGATTATTGGGTACAAGCTTTCAATATAAAATCTATAGAATAATAGTGACTAGGCTAAGCTTTAAATAAAAATAAGTTCTCTCTCGAGAAACTTACCCCGTTTCGAATGGGTTCCTCTCGGACACCCACTCGCTGCATGAAGACCAGCCTACGCCTTACCCCACTCACTCTCTCGAGCTGAGTGTTAGGATATTGGACTAGGGGTCACCCTCTCGGACTAAACCTCATGTCGACCCACTCCTTAGGCCATCAGTCTAGTAGCTTGGTTTCGCGACCTCTTTCGAGCAAGCTGAAAACAGATGGGTGGACTTGTATTTTGAACTACAAACCCATTAAATTAAACCACAACTACTAGGTGAAATCACCATTAAACTACATTTAATATATCAGAAAGCAAGACCCAACAACAATATTAACTCATATTTGCTAAATCACACCCCAAGAATGGGGGTTTTTAGCCACACATCAAGAAATAGAAATTTATACATTCAATGATGTTGAAATCAAATGGGTACAGAGAAATAAGTCTTGATTTGAGCAAATAAAGAAGAATCCAAGAGACCCGCTTCCAAATTGAAAGAGATGACACCCTTTTCTTCTCCAAGTCTTCAAACCATTACAAACTTAGAGCAAAAAAATAAAAAGTACTAAAATTATATTAATTGTTCTATATTGAAAATCTGATACTAAAATCTGATACTAAGTTATAACTCTCAATGAGTAATTATAATTTTCAAAAATCTGTGCTGCAGCGGATCATTCGGCGACATTAGTCGAAATCACCGATCAACTCGGTGATTCATCCTTTGGTGTAGTTGGGCCGCCGTTGGATCCACCAAACATGAAGTGGATGTATGTAAAACATAGCGGGCCAATTGTTGAATCAGCGACTCACCGAACAGGTTGGCGAGCCAGATTTTGTCAACCGTTTGGACCCCCAAATTGACCGGAGGTCCTATAAAACTCGGTGTGGTCGACTAACACCGCCGAAAAGGCCGCAAACTGAAAGGTTTTAAAAGGCCAAACGGTTTAAAATTTCAAAATCATTCATATTCTGCAATTTCTAACCCCCTAAACTCTCACCCACACTCTAGATTTTCAGTACTTTGTTATTTTCATTCACTTTTGGTCCTTGATCTTATGCTCGGATTTGGATTACTTTACCGCCTAGCTTATCAAATTCTTAATTTGGCATTCAGGTTGGTTTTCCAAAACCCGCACCTTTGATTAGTGGTTGAACTTGAATGATTTTTGTAAATTTGTGTTATTGTGTGTTGGGTAATTGTTGAAATCAGGTTTTATGTGTTGGATTGCCTATTTGATGTTTCGAACTTGTGCCTAAATGCTTAAAATGATGACATTGCGTGTTTAATGCGTTAAAATTTATTCTAAATTGTTGGGTTGCAGTTATTATATGTTGGGTCTAGTTGGGTGAAGTCTAATTAATCCCAAATTTTGTCGAATGACGTAATTTACCCAATGATGGAGTATTATTTGACGTATTCTTAATGGCATAAGTCATCAAATGGCTAATTTTTGCCAAATCAGGGGAACTTCAATTACCCCGAAGGCATGGGTCGAATAGGTCTTGTGTAAATAAATTATTGCTTTTGTTTGATTTTGATTACGGGGGCTAAGGGCTTGATTTTGGGAAACGGGGTTGAAATTTGCACGTTGGGCAGTTTAGCAAGTTGGGTCGAGATTGCCGAAAGGTTTGGCGGCTCATCGACGTCCCCCTTTGATCACCCTTAATTGCTTGAGTTGGCTAAGTTAGGTCTATAACTTTTGGCAAGAAGCTCGAGTTCACTCGGCGTATAACTGAAAGGTTCCTTTGATCGCCCTTTTTGCACCCCTAACCCCTAAAACACACTGTAATATTCGGCGGGATAGTCTTAGCTCGACTAGTGGTGTCAGAGATTCACTTAAGAGACCCTGAACATCGCCAATATTCCTGTTTTCTGGAAAAAATTTAGGACAGTCCTTTCGGCAAGCCTGATCTGGCTCACCTAAGAGTCTCTACGACTCACCAACTGGTTTGGCGAGTCTTTCTGCAACTTGATTTCTACAACTTTCTTAAATAAATTATCCCACTTTTCAATGTGTTTTGTAGATATGACTATACCAAAAGTATCAGGACGAGAGATGTTGGCCTGCAAGCGGGTAAAAGGGATCATAATAAATGAGGATGCATCAGCATCCAAAGCTAAGACCACCAAACTTCCTACCACAGGTGGGGAAGGCAAAGGAAAGGGCAAGGCACCCGCTGCTGAGCCACCGGAGGTTAGCTCCGACAGTGAGGGAGTCTACGCGACTTACTTCACCACATATGAAAGCGAGGGGAAACACCAGGATCCTCAGGCTATCATGTCTAAGCCTGGGGACGACCAGGTGCTATTGGCCTAGAGAGCTGAACTGAGCTCCAAGAGGATGCATGATCCGTCTAGGATCCGGGTTCCTCAGATCACTACTCCTTCTCCAGTTCCAAATCAGATTGTGGTCCCAGCATCACCTGTATGGAATCCTCCTCCCCGGTCTCTCAACAGACTAAAGGCCATGGGACTGAGGACTATCATTGAGTAGAAGAGGTTTTGTACAGAAGGTATGGTAGATCGATACCCAGAAATATGGCGTACCCTAAAGTGCCACAAGTTTGAGATCTTTACTAAACCTCGAAGCCCTTACATTCCTAATTGCGTTCAAGAGTTCTACACTACCTATGGAGCTTTGGTGCCACAGGGTAAGAGGAAGGTGGTTGCTTTCAAGCCAGTAGACTATGTAGATGTCAGGGGAAGGAAGGTAAAGTGTGATAATGATGATATAAATGTTGTTCTGGAATGCACTGCCAACATTACAAATGACTACCAGAGCATGATCAAGACAACAACTTTGAAGGATATGAAAAGTTGGTTGGGCCCTATTTTATTTGATGGTACTCCTAGGTGGATCGAGGCAGGAGTTCCAATAGAGAAGAAATACCTCAATGTGGAAGCAAGGTATTGGTTAGGTTTCACCAGTAGCACAATTATGCCGTCCTAGAACGAGTCTATCCTCTGCCACACAAAGGCGGCCTATCTTGGATCCATCATTTCAAGGAAGTGCATCAATCTAGGTGCGATTATCAGACAGGAGATGGCCAAGAGAGCTCAGTAGCAACAGACATCTCTCACTTTTTTCAGTGTTGATCACTGAGTTATGCAGATAAGCCCGGGTACCACGTGATGAGAAGAAAGATGTGGAAGTGATTCCCACCTCCTCTACTGACATACGACACATTGAGGGTGAGTATTTGAAGGATGAGGCTGAGAAGAAGAGAAAAGCCCCGATGAATTCATCCCCAGCTGTAGATATTGAGACACTACCTACAAAGGCAATAGTGCCTACTCCAACCAATGGGCCTTCAATTATTTCTAGATCTTCTTCGTCTATGACTCCAAGTTCTTCTACTGCTTCCCTGCCTCCTAGGTCTACTACTAGTACTGCTGCATCCCGACCTCCTCTCACCCAGGCCACGCTGCTACGAATAGGGCACCTAGCCTATTCAGCTGATGTGTGTGCCTCCAAGCTAGAGGCTGTAGTTCCTTGGATGATTATGAGAGCTCCCAACAATGCTTTGACCCCTCTTACATATTCTAGTGATGCCATCATGGAAGGATGTGGACCAGCTAAAGTCGACTGATATGAGTCTACTTTTTGGGACTGTGGAGATCCCTTATGACCTAGACACAGATATTCCGGCCAATTCTAATGTGCCTCCGGCTACCACTAGAGATGAGGTTAGAGCTCATGACATGGGTGTAGAGTATAAGGCTTAGACTGATGAGGAGCAGCTCGGTTTTTAGGAAGAGAACACCTATGAAGGCCTTACTGAGGTTGAGGAGGCGATGGTAAATTCGGCCATTCAGACTTCGTTGAGAGAGTAGGCTTCAGTGGAGCTAAAGTTGATATTGTACTGGGCATCTGACAGAGGGAGGGACTGGGTAAACATGATCAGTTTTACTCCCTCTCTATTGTTTTTATTGATTATTGTTATTCCAGTTGAATTTGAGGACAACAACTTTTCTTTTGTGGGTGGGATGAGGTATTTCCATACCTACCTCTTGCGATTACATTTTTATTTGTATATATTCGGTTTTTTGATCTATACTTGTGTTTTAATTGTGTTAGGATCTGAACATTGTGGATGTTTGAGCTTGGCTCCTTGTTTTGAATGGAAATGGTTTTGGCCAATTTTTTTAAAAAATTCCACCCCTATTGTTTGTGATTGTGGTTGTTCTTGTGTAAATTTGTGTATTGGTTATGATCAATATCGATGACCTGAATAGTGCTCTTAATTGAATGAAATGAATGTGCAAATACGATGACGCCAAATGAAGTTGCATAGACAATTTGCGAACTCTTCGCATCTCGTTGTGACTAGTCGGTTATCGAATGAGTCTCTTGTGATGAACATTGCACACTAGTAAGAAATTATGGAGTCTCGTTTGATAGTGGTGCCAATGCCTTGTGTGATGAGATTACTTGGAACATTGTGCGTGATAACACCTAGAATTTGCCTCGTTGGTCCGGTTGACTAAGTGATGCAAGCACTTGAAATGATCTTAGGCAACAATTTTGAAGAGTGAACCAATTTGATAATATACCTCTTTTGTGGCCAACCTTTTGAGATGTGTGAACCTTTCTTGAAACCCTTTGAGTCTTACCCCTTTTCTTGAAAGAAACTTGAACAATGGTGACCTCTCTTTATTTAATTCACCCATAACTTTCATGAAGTATGGTTTGTTTGAATAGACAACTTTGGCCAAAAGCCTAAGTTGGGTGTGTGGTGAAAAGAGAAAGAAAGTCAAGAAGTGTGAGGAATTCCCCTTTAAGAAATGATATTGAAAAAAGATGGAACCCCTCCATGTAAAAAAAAAAGAAGAGAAAAGAAGAAAAGAAAAAGAATGAAAAAGTTGTGAAATTAAGTGGTTGAAGTTGCAAAATGAATGGGATATCTGATAGTTCATATGCATTTGAATAATGGGGTGGATTATGAGCATGTTTGAATTGTTAAAGAAAAAGATGAAAGTAATGTTCAAACCATACTTCATGAAGGTAGCAGCCACTAAGCCTAAATGACTATACCTTAAAACTCAGCCCCGTTACAAGCCATTAAAAGACCTTTGTGATCTTGAGTGAGCTGAAACTAATATTTATTGGAAAATAAGGGTAAAGCTATGGGTGAAGTCATGCATGTGTTCATCTTTGTGAGCGTGAGAGTTGTATGTGATTCCGGAACTTTAAAATTATTGAGAAACTATGTTTGAATACGAAATCATCTTTGTTGTCAGGGCATTTGTGTACCTTTGTTGAGCTTGAACTTGCATTTGTAGTATGTATTGTGAACTTGAGCATCTATGATAATGGTCAATCACAATTCGTGTCACGACCCGAGAGCAGCCTCTAGTCGTAACACGGAGCATTCGACCCCGAAGGGGTCTACTACAAGCCTCATAGCATTCTTGAGCATAATAACATAGGAAAATACAGAACAATTAAAACCTTTCTTTTACAATCGAAGACATTTTCATTTTAAAACAAGCGGAAGACTTTCTAGACTTGTACACTATGTCTCAAACAATATAATACTTTGAATACAACATTGGGACTTAGCCCATACAAAGCTTTAACATAAACTAAATACATAAAAGAAAACATGATGGGTTTTGTCCTCCAAACTATGAGGACTCACCAAGTCTTCATCTTCAAGCACCTTAGAAACCTATCCTTCAAGCATAGAACACCAACATCTCCAAAGCCTACACTTTGGTAAAAAGGGAAAAGAATGGGGTTAGCACATTAGATGTACTAAGTATGATAACCATGTAAAAACATGGTTAAAAAGGGACATTTGATTGAAAGCCATGCTTTTATGCCATTTTTGTAAAAAATCATGAACATTGATACAAGAGGCATAATATAAGTCACAACCAACATACAAAGTCACATAATTAACATTTAGTCAAAATCACATATATAACCCTTTACCTTCACCTTGAGTCTTCACCGCAAGTAACCCTCTAGCTATACCTTGTGCAATGTATGGATAGCATCCCATACCACCACCCACACTAAGGTACCACCTTAAGGTCACCAAAAGTGAACTTACCATTCATCATTTCCACCTTTACACAATAAATCATTTAAGGGATGTAAACAATATATGAATCACATCATCACATTAAGACCAACATCTAAAACAACTATACGTCATACTTGTGCAATGTGCAAGTAGCATCCCATACTTCTATTCATACTAAGTACTCCTTTGAAGTCACCCTAGACATGGCACATTCATATACAATAAGTCATGACAAGGAAGTAACTCATAATAGAATCCAAGTACAACATGCATCTTTATATTTAAGCATATAAGAGTCAACGTTACTCAATAACATCATTTAGAGGACTTTCAAACAATAGTCATTAAGACTTACAGAACTCACTATGACCCTCTCAAAGCCCACTCGTGCAATGCATGGATGGCATCCCATACTACCACCAACACTTTGTAGAACCTATCAAGAAACCATAATGCACATATAATATGATGGGAATAAGCGTTTAACCGACATAGACCATGAGATCTAGATCATGGAATCCGATGTACTATCCCACATCGTAAGGGTTTGTGTACTTGCCTAAGGTAAACCGGTATATAGCTTAAGTGGATCCACTAGCTAGTCCAATGTGGTCACATAGTTAAGGGACAAGGAGATTTCTACTAGATACCCCACCTCAACTCATGTGAGGGCATCCATCTCAAGAGATTGTTACTAGAAACCCCACCTAAACTCACGTGAGGGCTTCCATCTCATTCAATATCCTCTCGGTTCTTAGCCTACATTCCCATAGAGTATTTTAACATTCATTACATTTAGGGATGAGAGATTGTTACTAGACACCCTACCTCAACTCACGTGAGGGCATCCATATCAACCCAACATTCATTCGTTGGATAGCTCATAGATTCAAAGATGAGAATATCATTTCATCTAAGAACCCCATTATCATTTATTAGTGCAAGATCGAGAATATCCTTTAAATCAACACATCATTAGCATTCAATAGAGTACAATTGAGAATAGCCTTTCAATAGACTCAACATTCATTAACATTATCATTAAACTCATTCATTCATTCATTCATGAAAAGGCTACCAACATTAGATCTACAAATTCAAGACATTAAGACATTAAGTCAAGCTATATTGTTCATATTAGAAAAGGATGCCCAAGCCTACCAATTCAAGAGATCCCATTCAACATTAAAGTATAGAACCCTTCACATTCCATCATCAACATTTATAAGTGTTAATAGAGAGATAACATTCAATCCTAACACAATTAGCTTCTAGACAAGATCATAATTCATTCATTGAGATCACACACATGCTTCACATCACATTCATATATATAACATCATGATAATATTTCAACTCCTCACACTGTGTCTGTAACACACCTAAAATACTAGACCAACTCTTGCATGTCGATGCATCATTTCTTAATTACTACAATACGTTTTACTCTTATTTTGGGAACTTGAATTTTTTTGATATTTGCAACCTTGCTTAAAATATATTGTGCTCATAATTTAAGGTATTGTATGGGGGTATTTACGTAATTTTTCTAATTAAAATTTCATATGAATTGAAAGTGTTGGTAT
>JAJOOO010020142.1:0-10021 GCA_029582685.1 Solanum piurae
TAATCTTTGATTCATTGATATCTTTCATCCATGAAGTCCTCAAACTCTCAATTTCAAAGTTAGAAATTCCCTAAAAACTAGGGTTTTCACTCCAAGTCATGGATTCTTTCTAAAAACATTTTTAATGGTGTAATTATCATATATTATGATTGGATTGTTGATTATTATGATTTTTATGATAAAATCTACCATGAATCCATGAAACCCCCATAACCCTAATTTATGACTTTGTGATGTAGGTGAATTGTAGTAAGGTGAATACTATGAAATTGTACTTGTAGTAGTTTAGTTATTTGAATCATGTTACCATCCATGTCTAATGTAGTAATTCTAGATATGCTGGTTGAATGTGATCTATAGTCCTTGAAGGGCAAAGCATGAGAATTAGCTATGTGTATGAGACTTGCGTAAATGCATTTAGATCACTTTGAGAGTAAGGTGAATATACTATGGTCTAATTGTTGTATTGAATGAATGATTATCCTCGTGTAAAAACTTAGGTATGAATATCATACAATGTGAAAAGTTTGCCACATGTACTGATGCTAAGGTTGGAAGACTAGTCTCACCTATTGAATCTAGGAGCTTTAGCATGAGTTTGTTGGATTGAGTGTCAAGCCACTATTCCATAATTATCAATTTAAGTCAAGACTTAATATGAACTCAATGGGAATGATGCTTAGCACCGAATGGATAGTGATATGAGATGGAAGCCCCACGATAGTAGAAGCCGGGTTTCTAGGAACAATCTCTTGGGATGGAAGCCCTCACGTTAGTAGAGGTCGGGTTTTCCTAGTAGCAATCTACTTATCCCATAAACTATGTGCCCTCATAGGTCTTTAGCTAGTGGATCCACCTAAGCTAATAGTTTGGTTCTACCTTAGGCAAGTAGGACAACCCCTTTTCGGTGTTGGGTAGACACCGGATTCCATGATTAAGCTCTCATGGTCTATGTCGGTTAAAGATAATCCCACTATGATAAATGAACTATAATATGAGTTATGTACTATAGTTACTCAATAAGTTTTCCTTAGTGTGGGTAGGATATTGGGATCTTATTCATACATTGCACAATGATGCTTTGAGGGTATTTATAGTATGTTTCCATTATGATAAGATGATCAATATGTTGAATATACTTGTGTCTTATGATTTTGCACTTAATTTCATGATGATTCTTAAACTTGGTAAAGTGCATAGTTTTCAACTAAAATGTCCCTTTTTAGCACGTTTCAAGGTTTTCATGCATGGCTCTCATACTTAGTGCATTTTTGTACTAACCCATATTTCTTCTACATTTCCCACAAAGTGTAGGTTCCGGTGTTTGAGGTGATCTTCCTTTGATACAAGCTAGGATCGACTATTCTTCTAGCTTGTGGTGAGTCCTCATGGATCCGAGGATGAGTGATATCTTGTTGTTCTTTTTCTTTCATTGTATTAGACTTTCAGATTTATATTGTAAGGGTTGTGACCCTATTTGAAACTTCAATTGTAATAATGGCTAAATGAGACAATGTCTAAACTTCCGCTTTGATTTTATGAAAACTTCCTAAGACTTGAAATGTGTTTTACTTCTTTATTGTTCTTTACTTATTTGATGATATGCTAAGTGTCTTACATGGTGCCTTTAGGGGCATTGTGTGCCTTGTTACGTCTAGGGGGTACCCTTGGGTCGTGACAAACTTGGTAATCAGAGTAAAAAATTTAGAATGATTATAGGATGATGTCTCATAAGCCACATCTAGTAGAGTTTTATTCATAAGTTTGAAGCGCGCCACATTTATGAATGAGAGGCTATAAGATGTTAAGAAATTTCACTTCTTTCATTACTCTTGAGTCGTGCCATAGAGTTTAACTCTATAAAATTCCCTCTCCTAATCCTTCTCTTGTGTCTTCACGAAATAAATACACGAAGGGCGAATGCTAGAAGGGTGGAAGTGGAGAATATGAATCAAGGAGTTCCTTAAGGTAATCAAACTCCTCAAGATAACCAAGCTCCGGTTGATCCTTCGGCTATGTCAAATTAAGAGGTTAAGTCGGCTTTCCAAATGTTGGCCCATGCTTTGGCGGTTCAAGCCAATAGGGATGTTGGGCCTCATGTGAACCCTAATATGAATATTGTGGCTTCTAGATTGAGGGATTTTACAAGAATGAATCCTCCCATGTTTCTTGGTTCCAAAGTGGGAGAGGATCCTCAAGAATTTGTGAAAGATGTTTACAAAATAATTGATGCCATGGGGGTGACTTTGGTAGAGAAAGCAGAGCTAGCTGTTTACCAATTGAAGGGGTGGCCCAAGTATGGTATACTCAATGGAAGAGGAAGAGGCCGATAGGAGTGGGTCCCATAGATTGGGAGGTGTTTGAGAAAGCATTCCTTGATAGGTTCTTTCCCCGAGAGAGGAGGGAAGCTAAGGTGATATAATTTATCAACCTTCGACAGGAGGTATGAGTGTTCGAGAATATTCTCTAAAGTTTACCGAATTGTCCAAGTATGCTCCGGCTATGGTGACGGATCCAATGGATGAGATGCGTAGGTATGTGATGGGTATATCCAAGGTGGTAAGAAAAAAATGTCGTATGACAATGTTCCTTCATGATATGGATATCTCACATCTTATGGTGTATGCCCAAAAAATGGAGGATGAGAAACTCCAAGGCAACAATAGAGAGGTAAAAAGAGCTAGAATCGGTGATGGAAATTTCTCCAATGCTAAGTCCGATGGACAAGATCGACAAAAGTTTAAGAAAATATTCTCTAATCAAGTCTCCTCTAGTACTCCAAGGGTCTACAAGGCTAGGGTTTCCCACCCTAAACCTCAAGGAGGTAATGGTGGTGGTTCGTTTGTTGCTACGCCTAATTGTGCAAAATGTGGTAGAAAACATGAAGGAAAATGCTTAATTGGCTCATATGGGTGCTATGGGTGTGGAAAGAGTGGCCACAAGATGAGAGATTTCCCGATACTCATGGCCAAGGGGAGAGAAGGACAACAAACTCCTCCAAGCGGTTCCAACTCCAATGCCCAAAAGCAAAACCGCTTTTATACTCTTCAATCCCGAGGTGACCAAGAGAGCTCCCCGGATGTGGTGACCGGTATGTTACAAGTCTTTTCTATTGATGTATACGCTTTGTTAGATCCCGGTGCCACTTTGTCCTTTGTTACACCTCTTGTAACTATGAAGTTTGAAATACTCCCCGAAGTGTTAGTAGAGCCTTTTTCGGTTTCTACCCTGGTTGGTGACTCGGTAGTGGCAAAAAGAGTCTATAGAAGTTGTCCTATTTCCTTGTCTCACAAAGTTACCTTGGTGGATTTGGTAGAGTTAGACATGCTAGATTTTGATGTGATTTTGGGTATGGATTGGTTGTATGCATGTTATGCCTCTATAGATTGTAGGACTCGGGTGGTTAAATTCCAATTCCCAAATGAGTCTATTTTAGAATGGAAAGGGGGGAATTCTATCCCTAGAGGTCAATTTGTTTCTTGTCTCAAAGCTAGGAAAATGATCTCCAAAGGGTGTATTTACCATCTTGTTAGGGTGATGCATGTTGAGTCCGAAGCCCCTTATCTAGAGTTGATCCCCATGGTGAATGAATTTCTGGAAGTCTTTCCCAATGACTTTCCCGGCATTCCTCCCGAGCGGGAAATAGATTTTGGCATTCACCTTTTGCCGAATACGCAACCTATCTCCATCCCTCATTATAGAATGGCTCTAGCCGAGTTGAAAGAGCAAATCAAGGATTTTCTAGTTAAGGTCTTTATCCGACCGAGTATCTCTCCATGGGGTGCTCCGGTGTTGTTTGTTAGAAAGAATGATGGGTATCTTAGAATGTGCATCGACTATCGCCAATTGAACAAAGTGACCGTTAAGAATAAATATCCCCTTCCGAGAATCGCTGACTTGTTTAATCAACTCCAAGGGGTTAGTTACGTTTCAAAAATTTACCTTCGTTCAGGATACCACCAACTTAGGGTGAGAGGGAATGATATACCCAAGACGGATTTCTGAACTAGGTATGGGCATTATGAATTCCTTGTGATGTCATTTGGATTAACTAATTCCCCGGCGACATTCATGGACCTAATGAATAGGGTGTTTAGACACTACCTTGATATGTTTGTGATTGTATTTATCGATGATATTTTGATCTATTCAAGGAGTGAGAATGATCATATGGACCATTTGAGGATTGTATTGCAAGTCCTTAAAGACCACCAATTATATGTGAAGTTAAATAAATGTGAGTTTTGGTTGAGGTCTGTAGCCTTCATTGGTCATATTGTGTCGAGCAAGGGTATTGAGGTAGATCCTAAGAAGACGGATGCGGTCAAGAGTTGGCCTAGACCTCTAACTCCTTCCGATATCATAAGCGTTTTGAGTTTGGTCGGTTACTATAAGAGGTTTCTTGAGGGGTTTTCCTCCATTGCTTCTTCGTTAATGGCTTTGACTCAAAAGAAAGCTAAGTTTGAGTAGTCGGAGGCTTGTGAGAAAAGCTTCCAAGAGTTGAAGGATAGACTTACTATCGCTCTGGTATTGATCTTACCGAAGGGTACATATGGTGTTGTTGTATATTGTGATGCCTCTAGAGTAGGTTTGGGATGTGTCCTCATGCAAAACGGTAAAGTGATTGCCTATGCTTCAAGGCAACTTATGATACATGAGAAGAATTATCCAACCCATGATCTTGAATTAGTGGCGGTAGTATTTGCTTTGAAAATATGGATACATTACTTGTATGGGGTCCATGTGGATGTTTTCACTGATCTCAAGAGCCTTCAATATGTGTTTAGTCAAAAGGACTTGAATATCCGACAAAGAAGGTGGTTGGAACTTTTAAAGGATTTTGACATGAGTGTCCTTTACCACCTGGTCAAAGCTAATGTTGTAGAGGATGCACTTAGTAGATTGGCATGAGTAGTGTGGCTCACATAGAGGATGAAAAGAAAGAGTTGGTCCGTGATGTGTATAGGTTGGTTCGGTTAGGTGTTCAACTAGTGGATTCCTCCAAAGGCGGTTTCACGGTTCATAACGGCTCCGAATCATCCTTTGTGGTGGATGTGAAGTCTAAACAAGAACTTGATATTATATTAGTTGAGTTGAAAGAATCGGTACTCAAGAAGTCTGTTGAGTCTTTCTCCCAAGGGGGAGATGGGGTAATTAGGTACCAAGGTCGGTTATGTGTTTCGGATGTTGATGGATTGAGGGAGAAAATTTTAGAAGAGGCTCATGGTTCTAGATATTCTATTCATCCGGGAGCCACCAAGATGTACCGTGATCTATGTGAGATCTATTGGTGGAATAATATGAAAAAGGATATTGCAGAATTTGTAGCCAAATGTCCTAATTGTATACAAGTTAAGGTTGAGCACCGAAGGCCGGGAACTTTTTGCAAGATATACCAATTCCCACTTGGAAGTGGGAAGAGGTGAATATAGATTATATTGTGGGTTTGCCTCGTACTCAAAGGCAACATGATTCTATTTGGGTCATTGTTGATAGGATGAAAAAATCAGCCCACTTTATTCCCGTCAAGGTTTCTCTTTCGGCGGAAGACTATGCTAAATTATATATAAGGGAGATAGTGAAGTTGCATGGAGTTCCTTTATCTATTATTTCGGATTGGGGTACTCAATTTACTTCACACTTTTGGAAGTCATTCGAAAAAGGGCTTGGTACTAAGATGAAGCTAAGCACCGCTTTCCACCCTCAAACGGATGGTCAAGCGGAACGCACCATTCAAACTTTATAGGACATGTTGAGGGCGTGTGTTGTAGATTTTAAAGGTAATTGGGATGACCACTTTCCATTAATAGAGTTTGCCTACAATAATAGTCACCACTCAAGTATTAGTATGGTTCCTTTTGAAGCTTTGTATGGTAGGAGATGTAGGTCTCTGGTTGGTTGGTTTGAGGTAGGTGATATTGTTCCTATTAGTCCCGAGTCGGTTTATGAAGCTATTGAGAAAGTTCGGCTCATTAGAGAGAGGTTGAAGATGGCTCAAAGTAGGCAAAAGTCTTATGCCGATGTGAGGAGAAGGGACCTAGAATTTCAAGTTGGTGATTGGGTCTATTTAAAAATCTCCCTTATGAAGGGAGTGATGAGGTTTGGCAAGAAAGGGAAAATTAATCCCCGATATGTAGGCCCATATCATATTTTGAAGTGTATTGGGAAAGGTTGCCTATGAGTTGGACCTGCCAAATGAGTTGGCCCCAGTTCACCCGGTATTTCACGTTTCTATGGATAAAAAGTGTATTGGGGACCCGGTGTCCATTATTCCTATAAAAGGGTTGGGAGTTGATGAAAGCCTTTCCTTTGAAGAGGTTCCGGTAGAAATCCTTGATCGGCAAGTCAAGATGTTAAGAAACAAAGAAGTAACTTCCGTGAAGGTTTTATGGAGAAATCATTTAGTTGAG
The DNA here is from genome assembly GCA_029582685.1 of Solanum piurae. Lineage (NCBI taxonomy): Eukaryota > Viridiplantae > Streptophyta > Magnoliopsida > Solanales > Solanaceae > Solanum > Solanum piurae. The sequence continues at coordinate 6,411 of JAJOOO010020142.1, forward strand.
GGTGCTACTTGGGAGGCCGAGGCCGATATGAAGTCCCGATATCCTCATCTCTTTCCTTCTACTCCTAATCAAGCTTGAGGTAAGTAGTTCCTCTTGAGTTTTAGTGTTTTGGGAATCATGTGTGTCGTATGAGCTTTTCCATGATTTCCTTATGTTATGCATGTTCTTGATGAAATTCATGTTCAGTAAGAAAACGAGTTTACATGATTTATGTTCCTCATGTTGTTGTGCATTTAGTATGAGTTGCCTATTTTACTTCACGAGGTGTGTTGATGAACATGCTTTAGTATGCTTTTGAGAGTATTGGCATATTGGCTCCATGATGTTGTGTTTAGCATTATTTTAGTTGGAGAAGGTAGTTCCTCCTATGAATATGAGAAATAGTGAGTTTCATGCATATTGGGTTGTTAGATGTAGTTCCTACTCACTTGTATTGCATTTATTATGTTTTGAGATGGAGTTGATGTTTCCTCCTTTGAATTGTGCATTATTTTAATGTTTCATGCATGATGGGCTGCTAGTCTTGAGTCTTTTAATCTGTAAGGTGTCTAGATTATCACTCGAGGACAAATGTTCCCAAAGAGGAGATAATGTAACATTCCGAAAACTAGTAGCCTAAACTAGAGCCTAACACAAGAATTAGAGATGTAAATAACTCCTGGTACTTAAAATAAATGTTTTTGGGTTACGACGTCAAAGTACGACTCCCTAAGGACCAACTAAGGATCCTTGAGGAGGACCCTAAAACCCCCCTCAAAACTGCCCAAAAAACAGTCACCCACGGAGGGACCTACGCCCCGTAGGGTGGTCCACGCTCTGTTAGAGGAGGGTGTGGGTCAAGAGATGGGATTAGGGGCTGCAAAACCCCTAACCATGGACCTGCAGGATGCCACGTGAGTCCACTCACGGACTGTGGGTCTTGGGCCGTAGGTCTCACCTGAAACTGCTATTTGGCAGTTAAGTCTAGGGGTTTTTTGGGGATTTTATTTTTAATTAGTGGTTAGGTAGTGTCATTTTAAGCCTATTTTAAAATCCTATATAAGTATTTTTCCCACCTAAACTAACCCATCTAAGATCATAATTCCAAAATCCCCAAATCCAAACCAAATCCTCTCCAAAATCTTTTCTCTAGAACCCCAAGGAAGAAAAAGAAGAAAATCAAGTTAGGGCTTGAATAAGGACGATTTTTAATATGAATTTGTTCGATTTCTTCACCTAAGGTATGGTAGTCTTTGATTCATTGATATCTTTTATCCATGAAGTACTCAAACTCTCAATTTCAAAGTTAGAAATTCCTAAAAAAATAGGGTTTTCCCTCCAAGTCATGGATTCTTTCTAAAAACATTTTTAATGGTTTAATTATCATATATTATGATTGCATTGTTGATTATTATGGTTTTTATGATAAAATCTATCATGAATCCATGAAACCCCCATAACCCTAATTTATGACTTTGTGATGTAGGTGAATTGTAGTAAGGTGAATACTATGAAATTGTACTTGTAGTAGTTTAGTTATTTGAATCATGTTACCATCCATGTATGATGTAGTAATTCTAGATATATTGGTTGAATGTGATCTATAGTCCTTGAAGGGTAAAGCATGAGAATTAGCTATGTGTATGAGACTTGTGTATATGCATTTAGATCACTTTGAGAGTAACGTGAATATACTATGGTCTAATTACTGTGTTAAATGAATGATTATCCTCATGTACAAACTTATGTATGAATATCATACAATGTGAAAGGTTTGTCACATGTAGTGATTCTAAGGTTGGAAGACTAGTCTCACATATTTAATCTAGGAGCTTTAGCATGAGTTTGTTGGATTGAGTGTCAAGACACTCTTCCATAATTATTAATTTAAGTCAAGACTTAATATGAACTCAATGGGAATGATGCTTAGCACCGAGTGGATAGTGATATGAGATGGAAGCCCTCACAATAGTAGAGGCCGGGTTTCTAAGTACAATCTCTTGGGATGAGAGCCCTCACGTTAGTAGAGGCTGCATTTTTCTAGTATCAATACCCTTATCCGATAAACTATGTGCCCTCATAGGTCTTTAGCTAGTGGATCCACCTAAGTTAATAGTTTGGTTCTACCTTAGGCAAGTAGGACAACCCATTTTCGGTGTGGGGTAGACACCGAATTCCATGATTAAGCTCTCATGGTCTATGTCGGTTAAAGCTAATACCACTATGATAAATGAATTAGAGTATGATTTATGTACTATAGTTACTCAATAAGTTTTCCTTAGTGTGGGTAGGTTAAAGCTAATACCACTATGATAAATGAATTAGAGTATGCTTTATGTACTATAGTTACTCAATAAGTTTTCCTTAGTGTGGGTAGGATTATGGGATCTTATTCATACATTGCAAAAGGATGCTTTGAGGGTATTTATGGTATTTTTCCATTATGATATGATGATCAATATATTGAATATACTTGTGTCTTATGATTTTGCACTTAATTTCATGATGATTCTTAAATTTGGTAAAGTGCATAGTTTTTAACTAAAATGTCCCTTTTTAGCACGTTTCAAGGTTTTCATGCATGGCTATCATACTTAGTGCATTTTTGTACTAACCCATATTTTTTCTACATTTTTCCACAAAGTGTAGGTTCCGGTGTTTTGAGGTGATTTTCCTTTGGTACAAGCTTGGATCGACTATTCTCCTAGATTGTGGTGAGTCCTCATGATCGGAGGAAAAGTGATATCTTGTTGTTCCTTTTCTTTCATTGTATTAGACTTTCAGATTTCTATTATAAGGGTTGTGACCCTATTTAAAACTTCAATTGTAATAGATGGCTAAATGAGACAATGTATAAACTTCCGCTTTGCTTTTATGAAAACTTCTTAATACTTGAAATTTGTTTTACTCTTTATTGTTCTTTACTTATGTGATGATATGCTAAGTGGCTTACATGGTGCCTTTAGGGGCATTGTGTGCCTTGTTACGTCTAGGGGGTACCCTTGGGTTGTGACACTTACACATTAGTTCATCTTTTCATAGATATGTTCAGTTTGCTTATAATATGCCGTCTTCAGTGTTAGCATGGGGTCACTCGTGATCCTAGGTCCCATGTTTACGTCGGGGGTAGCCTAGGGGCATGACATAAATCAGCCCATTTCTTACTGGTAAAGACTACTTTTTTAGCGAAGGATTATGTCAAGTTATACATTTAAGAGGTAGTCAGACTTCATGGAGTTCTGGTGTCCATCATTTCAAATAGAGGTGCACAATTCACCGCATAATTTTAGAAGTCTCTCCAAAAGGGTTTGGGTTCGAAGGTGAACCTTAGTACTGCTTTTCATCCTTAGACTGATAGTCAAGTAGAGCATGCGATTTAGACTTTAGAGGATATGTTGAGGGTGTTTGTGATCGATTTCAAGGGTAGTTGGGATGATCACTTACCTTTAATAGAGTTTTCTTAGAATAACAATTATCACTCTAGCATCCAAATGACTCCTTATGTGGCTCTTTATGAGAGAAGATGTAGATCTACTATTGGATAGTTTGAGGTTGGTGAGGTTGGGTTGATAGGACCATACTTGGTTCATCAAGCTGTGGAGAAAGTGAAGACTATTCAAAAAAAGTTGAAA
>JAJOOO010020143.1:0-10070 GCA_029582685.1 Solanum piurae
AATTTCTCATGGTTCCCACAACCCTAGTTGTGGAGTTTAGTTACCCATAATCATATGAACACAATTCATGGTTTTAGATGAAAGAATTATGAACTTACGTAAGAAGAATAATACACCCAGAAATTCAACTTGAATTTCAACACCAACATCTTCAAAACGAACTTAGGAAATTAATAATTGCTCAAGTTGCAAGTTAATCTCCCAAGTCACGAACTAGAATAGAACAATAATGTCTAACCCCCCAAAAATGAGGTTTACATGCCCTATTTATTGAAAACAAGTCCTAAATGAAAAGGGAAACAAAATAAGGAAAGTTTCTTTCAGGCACGCGTCTTCATTCCATGAGACTGACTCACGGACCGTCGATGGATCTATGGTCCGTGAGTCCCTTCCGTCAGCCAACACTTAGAAAATATATCAACTTCCAATCATCAACTTCTCTGAAGCAAACGACGGAACTGTAGTACTGACAGTCTATCGATCTACGGTCTGTCAATCGCTCTCCGTAGCTCCATACTTGGAATCTTCAAAAATCAGGTACTGGAACCCTCGAAGTTTCAATCTACGGATCAACAGTACGGTCCGTAGATCCATCTATGAATCAACAGTACTGTTCGTAGATCCATCTACGGACCATCAATGGCCACCGTGGTTCCACACTTGGTCAGATTTCCCTGATTTGCCTTCCATGCCTTGGCTGTTGATCTACCACCACCATCTACGGAGCGTCAATGGACCTACGGTCCATAGATCACCTTCGTAGATGCCCTTTTGTACATTTCTTTCAGCTGTCTCTTTAATTCCGCGCCTGAACATCTTTCCTATAAAATATGATAAAAACACATAAAAACCAATTAAAAAAGGCCCTAGATACACACAACTTGTAAGAGAAATGTATTAGAAACATCGTAAACTCACGGTATATCAGTAACCTAACCGGCCTAACTAGTAACATTGAATCTAGAAGTGTCACCAAGGCCTCATCCTCAAACGAAAAGCTACAAATCTGATCAAGAATAGATGACTAAACTCGACATAAGCTAGAACACGCCTAGAATCCAAAATATCCAACTGAACAAAATGATTATCGAGGACAGAATGTCCACATCTAAAGGCAGCTCCAAAGTAGATTTGAAGGCTAGACTACCAATATTCACTACCATCCAACTAAATGTGTATGCCACCACATTTGCGTTACTTGGATAGTAGAGAATAGAGAGGTCATAGTCCTTTAGAACCTCAATCTAGCAATGCTACCTCGAATTATGATCCCTCTGGATCATGATGTACTAAAGGATCTTGTGATTAGTGAAGATCTCAAAACGAACTCCAGATCTTTAGCGTGAAAAGTACCACCACCAACTCCATGTCATGAGTAAAATAGTTGCCATAATGTAGCACCACTTGCCTCAACACATAAGAAAAAACCCAACTCTGCTATATCAATACATAACCCAAACTAAAGGCGGATGCATAACAATAGAATGTAAAGCCCTTTACCCTCAATTACAAGAGTTTATACATGAGAAGTACTCAGCAACTCCTTGAGCTTCCGAAAGCTCAACTCACACTCCTCAGATAACTTAAAAGGTAAATAAAGATGAACCAACTGGATGAAAGGTGTTGCAATGATGGTGAATCCCTCCACAAATCACCTGAAGTAGCCTGCCAAACCGATGAAGCTCCAAATCTCAAATATTGAAGTAGGCCTAGCCATATCATGAATAGAATCTATCTTCGCCGGACCTATCATTATGCAATTCTTGGACACTGTGTGCCCCAAGATTGCTACAGACTCAAGCCAAAACTCAAACGTAAGAAAGTTGGCATAAACTATTAATCCTTCAAAGTTTGGATCACCATCCTCAGCTGATGCGCATGATCACTTTTGCTCCGTGAGTATACTAGAATGCCATCTACGAACACAATGACAAACATATAAAGATATGACCCAAACACTCACTTCATCAAGTCCATGAAGACGACAGGGGAATTAGTCAACCCAAAAGACATCACTATGAACTCATAGTGGCCATATCGAGTCATAAATTTTGTCTTAGGGATGTCTGGCGCCTAATCCCTAACTAATGGTAACCAAACCTAAGATCTATCTATGAAAAAACTATGGCACCCAGAAGCTGGTAAAATAGATTATCAATCCTACGCATAAGTTTATCATTCTTCACTGTCAACTTATTCAATTGTCTATCCTAATACATATGTGCAGCATACCATCTTTCTTCTTCATAAACAAAATAGGAGCTCCTGAAGGTGACACACTAGGCCTGATGAATCCCTTACCCAGGAGATCCTAAAGGTCAACACTAGGCCCTACAAGAGCCATCCGATATGGCAAAATAGAAATAGCTTGATTAAGGGGAACAAGCTTAATAGGAAAATCAATAACAGGCTCTAGAGGTACGCCAAGTGGGTCGGTAGGAAAAACATCTATAAACTCACGGACAATTGGAATGCATTCAACTAGAAGGACCTCCCTACGCACATTACAAACATAGGGAAAATAACACAAGAACTAGGTTGCCACTAGTCTCTGATCCTGAACAAAAGAGATAAATCTAATAGGTGTGCTACCAACAGATCCCTGCCAAACAACTGGGGGAACACCATGCATGTCCAAAGTAACGTTCTTTGAGAAACAATCTAATATTGCATGGTAAGAAGATAACTAGACCATGCCTAGTTTCACATCAAAATTAAGCATGTCTAACATCCTAAGGTCATCTTGGGTATCACATACCAGGATAGTAACTAAGCAAGGTTTAAAGACTTGATCCAATACTAAAGACTCACCCACATTGGTTGACACATCCAATGGTGCTGACAAAGGCTCTGAACTCACACTCACATGAGAGACATAATACACAGTCACATAATAATAGGTAGACCCATGATCAAATAAAGTTGAGGGGAGCTGATGGCATAAAATAATTAGACTTGTGATTACATGATTTGATGCTTCAGCCTCCATCCTCGCAAGAGCTTTGTAGAAAAGGCCCTATCCACCTATGCCCTACCCATCAGTCTTACCACCTGACCTGCCTCTATAGGGTACACCCCTAAAACCCTCCACTGCGACGGTGCTGACCCTAACCTTGACCTCTTGTTGGGGTGCTGGTGGTGGAGCTGGTAGAGATAGTTGTGAAACTGGAGCGATCCGCTTACGCAAAAGGCAATTTATGGCCCAATGACATAACTCACAACAAACAAAACAAGTCAAAAGTGATCTGCTCCTAGAAGCACGACCACCAAAGAATAAAATAGTGGCATGGTAGCCATGAATCGGACTAAAGCAACCCTCAGTCTAGCTATACTAATAACCCTTTCAACCCTGCAATGAGCCCTGAACAAGCCGAATGGGTTGACCCTACTAAAATAGTTGTTGAGCCCTTTCTTGTGTGTCTCTGGGCTTTGAATGACACCATCTACAACTACCCTCATATCTAACTCTCATGTCACTACCCCTTTGGGCTTCACAATAGATCTTCATAATAGTACGAGCATGATAAACAACATGTAGAAAGGAGCAACCCTTTGAGACTATAAAATGAGTCTCAACTCACAGCTATAATCTCAACCCAAGAACAAAATACTGAATCCTCTCCTCCTCACTAGGTAGAATCATGGTTGCATAATAAGAGACCTCATTAAATATTGCCTCATACTGAGACATTGTCATAGAACCTTGCACCAATTTGAAGAACGAATCCCAAAAGTGATCTTTGACGATGTGAGAAATTAATCTTTCAAAGAAGGCCTTAAAAAACTTGATCCAGGTTACCGGAGAAGACCTTACTGATCTAACTCAATGCCCTTTGTGGAAAAAATGTGACCAATAAAAGCCATAGACTTTAACCAAAACTCACATTTACTAAACTTTGCAAAGAGTTGTATGTCCTTGAGGACTTGCAACACAATCATCAAATGATCAGTATGATCTTCTTCACTCCTTGAATGGATCAATATATCACGAATGAACACCATCACAAACATGTCAAGGTATTGCTTAAACACCCTATTCATCAAGTCCATAAAAGCGGCCACTGCATTAGTCAAGCCAAAGGATATCAACATAAACATATTATCACCATACCAGGTTTGAAAAGCCATTTTTGGAATATCATCCTCCTTCACTTTTAATTGGTGATAACCCAAGCAGAGGTCAATCTTAGAGAAGTAACTTGCTCCTTGTAGTTTATCAAAAAAATCATCTAACCTTGTGAGAGGATACTTGTTCTTAATGGTAAGTTTTTTCATCCGACGATAATCAATACACATACAAAGCGAACCATCCTTCTTTCTAACAAACAAAACTGGATCACCCCATGGATAGATACTCATTCGGATGAGACCCTTATCTAACATCAGAGCCATTCGATAAGGAGGAATAGAGATATATTGCATATTTGGGAGAAAGTCAATACCAAAGGAATTGGGATGTTTAGTTGTGTTGTGCTTGTTGAGGTTCGAAAGAACTCACTTGAATCTCAATAGTTAATAGAGAAGCAACTATTGTACTGAAACCTAGCCTACCTATTGACATTCAACAATTTGAAGCAACTAGTAACTACCCAATACGCATAATTAACATTCAACTGATCAACTTCCTAAGGTTCAATCTCTAATTTTTTACTTCCTGTGTCAAGTAATCTTTGTCATAAATTGGCTGCAAAATCCCCCCATCAGATTTTAATCGTTGAAACTTTGTGATTTGTATTAATGCTGCCAAAATTTTACTTCTACAAATGATTAGGACACTTTTTTACTTATTAATTGAATTCTTTACCATATCACTCCCTGTGGAATCGACCCCAACTCTTAGTTTGGTTTATTCCTTGTTAGCAACCGCCTACACTTAGAAATGGATGAAGTATAGTTTAGCGTTATCAATATGGAGAGAAATCAAAGAGATTTTTTAATTCTCGTTTGCTTTTTTCTTCTAAAACCTGCAATGCCAAGCTTGTAAAACTCAAAATAGTATCAACATATTTTGGTAGCTGTTTACAGGAGAAATAAACTTGAGGAGAGCTGCATAAGTGGTTGTGGTTTGATAAAACATCCGCAGTGTAATTGTCTTCCATGTGGGTGTGATTGCACTTAAACACATGAATTTGGTTGATGATATTGTGAAGTTTTAGAATGAGTTGCCTAGTAGACTATGAAGGTTGAGAAATTTTACTGATCTAGTTGATAAAGAGTTCAGAATCTACTTTCAATATCACCTTGTTATATCCCTAGTGAAGACACCATGATAGTCCAAGGACTTTTGCCTCAGTTTTTGCTTTGTTGTTAGTGCATTGTCCCATTGGAGAAGCAAAGGAAAATATAGTATTATCCTAATGGTTACTAAGGATGCTTCCCACAATAGTTTTCCAGGGTTCTCCAGTGCACTGCAAACCGTGTTCAATTTGACAATGTTATCAGGAGGTGTAATCAAGCATACCCTGATTACCATCATGTCATGGGTGAAACCTTCAATCATGAAGATTGGTTCATTCCAGTTGGAAGACCATTTGATATAAGGAAAGGCAGTAGTGAGTAAATTTCATTTTTCTCTAAAGATGGAGTATATAACCCTGACAAGATTTGACTGTTTACCCCACACTTGCTAGAGTGCCTACTTTTCCATAATTTCCATCAAATGAAAATGGGGGTGGATTGTAGGTTAAGCTTCTGGGCATCATTCTTGAATTTAGAAACCCACCACCCTCTTAAAATGTTTCCAAGAGAGGTGTATTCCTTTTCAACAACTAAAGAATCAACGTAGTACTTCCAAATCATTCTTGAACTTAAATATCCCAAAATTACATGATAGACCAGCTGCTTAGAGTAGAAGTTAACCTCTTCAATTTTTGATGAAAGGTCCAAATAGGGTTGCCGTCAATTTTCTTGTTCCAGAAGTTCTTGACTTTCTCCTTGAAGGATTGTTGATCAGTCCAGCAATTTAGAAATTTAAAATATTTGACATGGTTTGCATGTTTCTCTATTAACTCTATAAGAAAAGGGCAATGGTCTGATCCAACTAAGGCAGATGAGTGATGATGGTATGAGGAATTATCTCCAAACACCTATCATTAACAATAGCCGAATCTAGTCTTTTCAAAAAAATTGAAGTTGATACCCCTTTGGTTTGACCAAGTATACTTTTGTCCATATAAACAAATGTCCATAAAATGTCAATCTTCAATCACAGTGATAAGTTCAAAACTCTTCTTTATGTTGTATGGCACCCCCAAACTTCCAATATGGACTAGAAATCACATTGAAATCTGCAATAGTACACCAAGGGATGATAGTGTTAGCATGATAAATCACTTTGTCCCTTAAAGGTCTTCTAAGAGTGACTTTGCATTTTGCATAAACAATGGTAGTTCTAATTCGGTTAGGGTACATGACATGACTGATATCACAAGGGATTTGTTGATCATCACTATCCACAACTATACAATCCATTTGATAGACCATAAAAACCATATTTTTCCCTCTGGATTATGGACTGCATGATCCCTGTTGAGTTGGATTCTAAACTTGTGAATTCGAGAATTATAAGAAAATGGCTCCATAATAGAAAAAAGGGAAATTTGGTGTATATTTTGAGGTTTTTTTATTCTTTCCATAGCACCCTAGGTATTAGTAACCCTTACTTTTCTAATGATTGTACTAATCATTGGAAACCTTTGGAATAATGGGATTTGGTATTTGGTCTGCAAGCATCGGTAGAGTAGGTGGGACTCAATGTTTTAGTATTGAACCTAGTTTTATGGTTGCCTCTAGGAGACATACCTTGATTTGTGGGTTTCAAATCAATATTTAAGGGTTTCACTCAATTATGATTTGTTATTGTTGATTCAGTCTTCTAATGCAAGATTTAGTGTTCATACATGATAATTAGTTCAAATTATATTGACCCGTGCATAATCCATTAAATTTGATTAAGAACCCATGATGAAGCTTATGAACTGTGAATTAGGAATTTACGAAGATACGAATATTTTTTTATCAAATTGTTGTATAAGATTTGAGGATGCTTTGAAAGGAAAGTATCAATGCGACTTTAAAAAGATTTCTCACTTAATATTATGATCATCATTCTAGAAGGTATTTCTCCCATATGGATTCACATTGGTGAAAGGTTTTTCTCATTCATGTTCAATTGTGTTTAATGAGATATTCTATGTTTTGACCTTAAAAGTGTGGATTGGTATTTTTCATTGTCTTTCCTATGTTAAATTTGACATTTACCTATTCTGTTGGGATTTAGACTTAGCACCGAAAGAGCTTTGAGGTGGAGTCTTAAATATGGTAGTCTCTAGTAGAAACATCTACTTCCAAACTATGTGCCCTCATACATTTTCCTTAAATGACCTAGCTAGTTGATCCACTTTAGCAGAAGATGATACGTACGGATTCTACCTTGGCAAGTAGATTCCTCTTCTTTCAGTATGAGGGATATAAAAGATTCCATGAAATAGCTCTCATTTTCTTATTATCTGTTAAAGCTAAGATTCCACTAAATGACTATGTTTTCTTCAAAGATTTTCTTATGTCCCCTAATTCAAATGCATTGACTATATCCCATTATTTTCATGTTTTGCTCATTTAAGTCACTAAATGTTCAAGAATTATCATGTCTACATGTTTAAAACTATTCATGTTACCATGTATATTTTATGCATATTGCCCCATATTTAGTACATTCCATGTACTAATGCATACTTGAGCCTACATTATCTTATGAATGTAGGGTCCGATGCTTCTTCATCACACACTCGTTGCTAGACATCTATTGGGTGCTTCAAGTTAATGGTGATTCCTCATATTCCCAAGACTGATACACATTATAGTTTTATGTCATTTCCTTTTTATACTTTGTAATTTTATGTATGGGTTACGTCCCAATAACTTTCCTTATGATGTATTAGATGGCTTAGGGAAACTTATGTTAGACTTCCCCTTTGTCAAATTCTTTTGATATATGTTATGCTATCTTTTAAAGTCATTATTTATATTCTCTTGGATGTTGTATGTTAAGTGGATTGTGTAGGGCCTCTTTGGGACATATACGTCATGTTACACCTAGGGTATACTTTGGGTCGTGATATTCGAGATCCATAAAAAAAGTTGTGTTTGTCTAAGTACGTTTGATACGATTGTGGAAGCGGCGGAAGCGTTTGATGCGACTACTATTAAGTTTCTCAGGATGAAAGCGAAGACAAATTTTCCATTTCACGCACCTCCGATGAATTGGCCTCCATGGAAGAATAGTTCTATTGAGTAAACAAATGTGGTGTTGGCGTTTGAATCATAGTTGTCGTTTGATCTAATCTTTGGAAGAAACTATTCAACCTCCTCCGTTGGTGTTTTTACCGATGGTCTAGGTAACAATTTGTTTCAAAATATTTAATTCCATATTTCTTCGATTACTTCTGGTGTTCTGTCATTGTATCACTGGAGCACTTTTAATTACTTTATATGAGTTGAAATGATTCATTGCTAAAATGAGTACCATAAGAAGAAGGTGGTGTTCATTTAGGGCTCAGCACACTGGAACAAAAGGCGAAGTAAGACCCTTCGGCGACTCGCCAAGTGGACTCGACGATCCTCAGGCCTTCATTTCTTTGTTTTTTTCAGCCTTTTCATTTTTTTTGCGACGTAGTGTCCATGCTTTCCTTCAAACTTCAAATACCTGAAACTTAAGGGTTTCAATCAGATATTGAGATAAAATAAGCATTTGAGGACACAATTTCTATTAAAATATAGCCCTAAATGAGTCCAATTTGTGGACTCATCAACACCCCCAACTTAAACTTTTGCTTGTCCTCAAGCAAACTCAAGTTCAGCCGTTCAAAAAAGAGGTCTCGAATAGTGCTACACAAGACTCAATCATGAATGCACACAAAAAGACTCAATTTACTTATGCAAAGATCAAATGTGTACCCAAATATTCAAGTTGTGACACACCAATACCAAGGAATCTGATGCTCACAATACTTGCTTCAAATGCAAGTTCAAGCTCAACCAAAGCGTTCAAATGCCCTCACACAAGGAATGATTCCATATTAACACACAATGGTTTGCAATTTAAAGTTTCGGAATCAAATGCAATGCTCACTCTCACAAAGAAGAACACAATGCATGTTTTCTCCCATAGGTTTACCCGAATTTTCCAAATCAACATTTGTTTCAGCGTACTCAAGATCAAAAAGGTCTTTCCAAGGTTTGTAATGGGGCTGAGTGCAAATGTATGGTCATTTAGGCTCAGTGACTTTCATCATCATGAAATGTGGTGCTCATAACATTTCCTATCCTTTTCCTTAATCATTTTCTTTCCTTTTCCTTAATCATTTTCTTTAGTGCTCATAAGTCATCCTACAATTCACTTTCCATGAATTTTTTGGGGAACCCCATTTCTTTTGATATTATTCCATAACTTTCTTTTTCATTTTTTTTCTTTTTCTTTCTTTCTTTCCTTTTTTTTTGTATGGAGGGGTTCCATTTTTCTCAAAACCATGGGTAAGAAGGACTTTCTTGCACTTCTTGATTTACCCTTTCGTTTTACCACACCCCCAACTTAGGCTTTTGGCCTAAGTTGGCTACTCAACTAACCACAACTTCATGAGGATTATGGGAATGGGTAAAGAAAGGTTACGTTTGCATCAAGTTTCTTCCAAAGAAAGGTAAGGCTTGTTCAAGAGAGGTTCACACCCTCACAAGGTAGGACACAAAAGAGGTATATGTCAAATTGGTTCACACTCTTTAAAATTGCCTAAGATCATATCAAGAGTTCACATCACTTGGTTGATCGGACCAACGGGGAAAATTCTAGGTGTATTCATGCATGGTTCACACTAAGCTCATCACACAAGGTACCAACACTAAAGTCAAACAAGACTCCACACTTTCTCTAATGTGCAACGGTCATCACAAGAGAATCAATTTGATACATGGCTAATTACAACGAGATGCAAAGATTTCACATATTGTCTATGCGACTTCATTTGGCCTCATCGTAGTTGTACATTCATGTTCGTTTGATTGAGAGCACTATTCAA
>JAJOOO010020146.1:0-11272 GCA_029582685.1 Solanum piurae
GCAAAGGGGCCAAGCCAAAGCCAAAACGCCAAGGCTGCCCCTAAGTTGAGCACACTGCCTCACCCTTCACGAGGGGGACCACGGACCGTGGTCCTCACCACGGCTCATGAAGGGGGCTCGTGAAGATGCCTTGGCCATAAGAAAATGGTAACCTTATGGCATAGCTACTGCATCAACTTCATGGAAGGGACCACGGCTCGTGGTCTTGCCCACGGCTCATGGAACCCTTCGTGAAGGAGACTTGGGCATGGGGGATCGAGGGTAATAAGTAGCCTAGCTACTGCCTCACCCTTCACGAGGGGGACCATGGTCCACTCCACGCCTCGTGAAGGGACTCGTGAACATGACTTTGGCAAGCGAGCCTTGTGCTCCAAAAATATAGCCACTGTCCCAACCTTCACGGGAAGGATCACGAGTCGTGGTCCTCACCAGGGCTCGTGAAGGTGCACGTGACACCTGGGCGTGGTCCTCAAATGAGGGTCAATTGAGTCTTTTCCTTTTTAAGTCCAATCAAAGTGAGGTCGTTTTGGGTATTTTTAGGGGTACTATATAAGTTGATTTTAAGTCAAATTCACCCAATTTTACTCATTAATTCACATCACCCAAATATTTCCCAAAATCCTCTCCCTCGCAATATTCTCTCTCTAGAATTTTCCTCCATTGAAGAAAAACAAGAACTTGAAGTTTAGGGCTCAAGAATCCATTTTCTCAACTCCAATTCATGGGTAAATCTTCAATCAAGGTATGGGAGTCTTGATTTATGGAAATCTTCCTTCCATAAAGCCCTTCAATTCTAATTTCAAATTGGTAGATTCTTCAATAAAACTAGGGTTTTCAATCTAGCCATGGGTTCTTCCTAAAAACGATTTCATTGCGTTAATTATCTTATATTATGGATGATATGATGTTTAATGGTGATTTTTATAGTAAAATCCCCCATGAACCCGTGAATTTCCCCTTAACCCTAATTTCATGAATTGTGATTGGTGTATTGATGCAAGGTGAATACTATGAATTGTTTCTATGGTATTGTAGTTATTTAATCTTGTTTTATTAATGCCTAATGTAATATTTCTAGGTGTGATTGTGTGACATGGTTCATGACCCTTGAAGGGTAAGTTATGAAGGTTGGTACTTGTTGATGAAAGTTGTGTATGAACTTATGATTCACTTAGAAAGTGAAGATCCTATGACTATTGTGTAAATTGAGGTATTGTAGAAAGGTTAATCATCCCTTACCCTTACACTTGATTATGTATGAATTGTCTAGGATGATGATAATGTTGTTGTGTTGATTGAAGGACTATTCTCATGAAACACTATGAACAATGAAAGGTTTACTCACATGTTAATGTTGATTCTAAGGTCGAAAGTACATTATCACCTAAATGAATCTATAAGCTATTTTATGAGTTGTATTGAATGAAGGAAAAGGTATTCCTTCACACATGTAAATGCAATTCAAGACTAATTATGTATAATTGGGGAATAATGCTTTGTACCGAGTGGATATGGTAAATGAGGTAGAGGCCCTCCCGTCAATACAATAGGCCGGGTCATCTAGATTATTCTCATGAGATGGAAGCTTCTCCTCCAATACAATATGTCGGGTTTCTAGAAGCAATCTCTATATCCCATAACTATGTGCCCACATAGGTCTTTAGCTAGTGGATCCACCTAAAAGCTAATACATGTAGTTCTACCTTAGAGAAGTAGGACACCTTCTTTCGGTGTGGGGTTACATGACACCGGATTCCATGCAGCTCACATAGTCTATGTCGGTTATGGCTACTTTCCCTATATGACAAGATAATGAATAAGACATGATCTATACCTATGACTTCTTGATGAGTTTTACTTAGTAGGAGTGGGGATATGAGACTTCACTTTTACATTGCACAAGTAGACTTAGTAAGGTGTTATGGGGTGGTTTCTTTATGCTATACTGAGACATCAATGAATGCATGTATGTTGAATAGATGGTTGCTATGAATGACTTTCCTTATGATTCAAAGTAATGTACATGACTATTTCCTTATGTATGACTATTGATTATGATGAGGTCTAAAGATGATATGTTTGACTAAGTTAGCTTTAAAGGAGTACTTAGTATGGTTGGTATTATGAGATGCCAACCATACATTGCACAAGTATACCTTAGAGTTGCTAAGGTGATGGTTATACAATGTTTTGAAGATAAATGTGATTATGACTTGTGTTCTACCTTGAAAGTGCATGTTGATTTCCAAACTTGACAAATGCATACTTTCCAACAAAAATGTCTTTTTTATCATATTTCATGGATTTTTATGCATGCTTCCATATTTAGTACATATTTGTGCTAAGCCCTATTTCTTCTACATTTTTTATAAGTGTAGGTTCCGGCTAGGTGAAGTTTACTTCCTTTCTTGACTAAGACTTGGATTGCTTATCTCCAAGACTTGTGGTGAGTCCTCATGGTGCGAGCACAAGATGTCATTTACTTCTAGTTGTTTTTTCTTATATTCCACTTTTGAGACTTTTTCGATTGTAAAGGGTTGTGATCCTATTGACATTCTATTGTAGTAGATGGATTATGAGACAATGTCTAGATTCTTTTCGATTTTATGAAAGTAAGACTTTGATTGTAAAATTTTAAATTTTGCATCATTTCCATTTCCTATGTTTATGTACGCTAAGGGCTTGTATGAGACCCCTTTTGGGTCAAGTACGTCGTGTTACGTCTAGGGGGTACCCCTGGGTCGTGACATGATTTTGGATGATTTTTCTTTTTCTCGTGTTAGTGTGTTGTTGTGCGTGTGTGTAGGTATTTGTATATAGTATAATAGGGGTGTGTATATATGTTGTGTTCTATGTTGTTGTTGTTGTTGTTGTTGTTGTTGTTGTTGTGAGTTGGGTAAGTGGGTTAGTGGGTAGAGTGGGGGTAATGGGAGATGGGTATGGATAGTTTAGGTTATTATTACTATTATTATTATTATTATTATTATTATATATATAATATAAAAATATTAACTCATTATCTTGAACTAATAAAATATAAGAAGATTTAAATAATTAATTTAAAAATATAATTAAGAAATACTAGTTTATTTATTAAAATTTAGATTAAAAGAAAACATATATTTTTTGTTATTTTCAAATCTTTTAAAATAAACTTACTAAAATATACAAAATTAAAATATCTAAAAAAATGTAAAACCTTATGTTCGGTCAAAAATTATGTGTCTACAGTTTGCCCCTCTTTGACTGGAAACACGAAGAGTTTTCGTACAAAGAAGTAGATAACGTGATAAATTTTGACCGGACTTGTATTTGAAGGAACAAATTGTGCGATTGAGTCTTGGTTTTGGACATCCTACATATTTCGGATTATAAGGGAATCAGGTCACGTGTAGTTCAAGGAGATGATGCGATGAGTTGAAGTTAAGTGAGGTTCCATCGAGGCTCCAGGTTGCGGCTCTTATCCTTACATAAAAAAAATGAAAGCTAATAGTCAAAAGGAAAATAAAAGTACAAGCTCTTATTTATGCAGCTTCTCTTGAGTCTTGACTTTGAGATATCACCTTGAGTTTTGGTGAGTATCTTGATCTTGAATGGAATTTGATGCTTAATTTGCCACTTTGAGTGAGCTTTTGGCACTCTTCAAAATGACAATTTGAAAATGTTCTTGAATGCATGCTTGTTTTGTTGATCAGTAGCTAAATAGAAGCAGGTGTCAGGTGGTCAGGTGGTCAAGTTGCTACATACATTGAAGAAGTTGATTCTTGCTATCATGGGGGTTGATCATTCTGAAAAGAGTTGAAACTTTGTTCTTGAATTTCAAATTCATGTTTCGCTTGAAGAAATCTGAAAACCATCACAAACAAAAGAAATAAACAAAAATTTTGCCCCAGTTTTCACTGGAAAATTTTTGTAAGTTATTACCAAATGTGAATTAAAAAAAAAAAACTCAGACTAGGAAATGTTTATCCTAGGAGAAAATAAAATTAACAGTCTCAGACTAGGAATTGTTTATCCTAGGAGAAAGTAACCAAATCTCATTATGTAGGAGGGTCCTGCTAATCTCATTGTCCAGGAGGGTCCTGTTAATCTAGTCTCATTATGTAGGAGGGTCCTGCTAAACTAAATCCCATTATGTAGGAGGGTCCTACTAATTCCATTGTGTATGAGAGTCTTTCTAATCCCATTGTCCAGGAGGGTCCTGCTAGTCCCATTATATAGGAGGGTCCTGCTAAACTAAATCTAATTATATAGGAGGGTCCTGCTAATCCCATTATGTAGGAGGGTCCTGCTAATCTAAATCACATTATGTATGAGGGTCCTGATAATCTCATTATGTATGAGGGTTTTGCTAATCTAAATCTCGTTATGTATGAGGGTTCTGCTAATCTCATTATGTAGGAGGGTCTTGCTAAACTAAATCTCATTATGTAGGAGGGTCCTGCTAATCCCATTATGTAGGAGGGTCTTGCTAATCTAAATCTCATTATGTATGAGGGTCCTGCTAATCCCATTATGTATGAGGGTCCTGCTAATCCCATTATGTAGCAGGGTCCTGCTAAACTAAATCTCATTATGTATGAGGGTCCTGCTAATCCCATTATGTAGGAGGGTCCTGCTAATCTAAATCTTATTATGTAGCAGGGTCCTGCTAATCCCATTGTGTAGGAGGGTCCTGCTAAACTAAATCTCATTATGTAGGAGGGTCCTACTAATCCCATTATGTAGGAGGGTCCTGCTAAACTATATTCCATTATGTAGGAGGGTCCTGCTAATCCCATTATGTAGGAGGGTCCTGCTAATCTCATTATGTAGGAGGGTCCTGCTAAACTAAATCATCAAATAGAATCACCACAACATTTTCCCCCCCCAGTTTGCACCAGAAAAATATTATTTACTCTATTAGAATGAATGAGAAATACTTGTACCAAAGAAACAATGCAAGACAAAATGCAATTAGGGAGTTTGTTCCCTAGAAATGAAAGATAATCGGGTGTTTGTTTTCTAAGGTTAAAATACAACTAGAGTGCTTATTCCCTAGAAATGAGAGTGATTTTTTTTTTTAACAAATAAAATAATTCCCCAATTTTAATATGAGGAACTTTGAAACTCTTTTTAATTTATTATTTTTGATTTTTTTTTTAAAGAAATGATCCAATTTCGTTCTTTCAAGGATATAAAAAAAATTGTGAGATTGAGTCCATTGTAGGACTGCCTATGTATCTTGTATAGCAAGAATCAGGTCAAACGTAGTTCATAACAATCAAAAATTATTTTTCTTTTTCTTGATTTTTCCTACAAAAGACATCTTTTGAGAAACGAATCAGTTCATGGTTGACAATGTTTTGACTTTAGTTGGTACCAACAATTAGTATGATGCATATGAGTCACCTTCAACTACTTTCAGACAAATTTGAGGTCAACTCTGAGTAATCTCTATAGTTTCAAATGATATCTCAAACATATTTAAGTATTTACAAGATGAGTTCATCTTACCTAAATTGACGGATAAAATTATCCATATCCTCATGTTTCAAGTGCTCTCGCAACAATGAAGTCTTACTTCACATAATAGAAGTGTTCTGATCTTAGGACGTTTTAGAAGTCTGTCACACTCAAAAAGATATCCAATGCATGAGATTGAGATACCAAATGTTTGGCCCATATGTAAGTATCCACTAAAGTGAGAACACTAAAAATGAGATCAAATATGACTTGTCATTGGCTTGTAATGTAGACTTAGGGAAAGATAGGATAGTCATTTGGGATAAAGTGACTATTTCCTCTTTAAAATTTGCACAATGATCTCAATGTTTTTTTATTCATTTTTGCATTTGACCTTTATTTTCTTGAAAGTTTCTCCGCATTTATTTATTTTTCATTTACTCTCCTTTTGTTGGAGAGTTTTTTTTCATTTTTTTTCAAGCTTTTCTTTGTTAATTTTTTTTTGGACTTTATCATATTTGACTTTTTTGCTTTGTTACCCAACTTGGATATTTGACACTGTGTAAATAGAGTACTCAAGGAGATGGGATCAATGAATAGTGCATTTATGTACTCAAAAGGATATATGTTAAGATGTAGTTATCCAAATAAAGGGTTCCAGGCTCGAAATAGGAGTTCTATGGATAACATGTTATTTGGTAGGCTTGAAAAGCACAATCAGATCAAAGAAAGCCTATAATCCTTTCCCAACTTAAATGTTGCTCAAAATTTCGCCTCAACCAACATTCAGGCCAAGTTTTAGATCAACAAAGTCATGTCATTGAATTTTATATCTAAAGCTCACCACACCATGCACATGAAATATGAGTTCCAATTTGTTTTAGCCTTAACTTTAAGCAAAACAGTTTCTCAGGTATTACATAAATATATCAAGAGATACCAAAAGAAGTCTATAGTTCACAACAAAGTTGGTATGTCTTGCCAAATAGTTTAACACTTTCTTTTTCTTTACGCATACTCTTAAATATGTTGGTACCAACCAAGTCAAGATTTTTTTAAATTATTTGTTTAAAAAAAATTAAATAAATATTGTACCCTAAACAAATTTTTTAAAATTTTAAAAATTAGGAAGAGAAACATTCTTATTTGAACCTTGAATAAAAAAGATCTTTTTTTTTGCCCCAGTTTTTGTGATGAGGACTTTTTAGATCTGTTTCTTGGTTGGACCAAACCTCAACATAAGGTTGTCTACGTATGTAGTCAAAGCAAGAATCAGGTCAAACGTAGTTCAGAATAAATAAAAAACACGCCATTATTTCTAATAGAAAAACATATTTTTCTTATTAAAATTTTGAATAAGGATCACCGAACCTAAGGAGGGTTGCATGCGTATCTCATCGTCTGAGAATCAGGTGTGCGTAGTTCGTTCAGATTGGACAGTTAATTTTTTTGAAAGGTTAAAAATTTGTTGAAAAATGCAGTAATATTTTTCTGTTTTAAAATGGTATAAAAACTTTTGAAATGAATTTTATTTCATTTTTCTTGTGATTTTGTTTTAAAATGATTTTTTTTTTGAATTTTCATTTTTAAGAAATTAAGAACTTCTAAAACAATTTTTTTATGTGTTTTCTCTCTCTATTTCTAAGTAAAAAAAGGTCAATCATCTTCATTTCAGTGATCGCTATAAAATTGGTCAATATGCAAAGACCTTCCAAATAGTTTTATAAATAATACATAAAATGCACACGTTGATCAAAAAGAGGGACTATTATCTTTGACACACCCGATCATGTGTCGAGTCCCACTAAGTCAAATGCAAACTATGCAAATAAGCGGAACCTACTAGGGATAAGCACGTCTATGTTCCAGTTTTACTAGGTTCAAACCTGAGGGAGATAGGTATCTAGACTGGCTTACTAGAGTGGATAACTCAAGTTAGGAATGGACAAATTATCGGTAGCAGCGCTATTTCGACTTAATTGCTGGTCCAACCCTGCCTAACATATTTGACTAAATATCCTTCACTGGGTGTCAAGACACTCCAGCTTTATCTCAAGGGAAAGTAGGATGCATAACTGCATTCATGTGAACGTGTGTTAAGTGTATTCAAAGACTCATAAGAGATGCGCGAGAGAAGACAATTTAGTACAGTTCAACATTATAAAAACGATAAATGGGCATCAAGTAGCACATTGGGCCATCATACACAATATATCCAAAAAATAAAATAATAAAATCAAGTAAAAGTCAATATAATAAAGCTCAAATTTTGGTTATTCCCAGTAGAGTCGCCAGAGATGTCACACCCCTTTTCGCGCACGGCAGAGGGTTTTTCCAATTTAAGTGACGGTATTGATTATGATTATTTTATTTGTTCAGAGTCGCCACTTGGAATTGATTTATGGTGTTCCAAGTCACCTTTTTTAATCTCTAATCAAAAGGAAATGACTCCTTATTTTGGTCTGCGAACTAGAAATTCGGGTAAGAAATTATGTTGACCGATGAAAAGGTATTAGGCATCCTCGAGTATCGTGGTTCTAGCACGATCGCTTTTAATGACTTATACTTATCTTTTAAATTATTTCTTGGATATATTATTACATGCCATGACTTGCTCCTATTTATTTTTATTGTTAAAATTTTATTAGTCTCACCCTAGATGCATCGCTGCATTCTTGGTCTTGGCATACACCGGCTTAGAAGCATAACTGATTTCTTCTCTCGAGTGTGTCACCTAATATTTTATGTAATTTTTTTAAAAAAATAGTAGAATAATTTTACCAAGGTGTGTCACCATATTCTTGAATTTCTTTTAAATGTTTCAAAAAAGATGTGTAACTACATTCTTAATTGAAACAATTTCTTTTTAATGTGTCTAAAATTTTGTCTAATCATTATAAAACTAATATTTTTCCTTTATACATAAAACCAAGTAAAGTAAAATAAATCTAAATATTGAGGATACGATATATAATTCTGACATCATTTCTATATCCTTTTACTTTATATTTTTATATTTTTTATTACTCTTAAAATTAACGTCAAAATTAAGCATACACTTTCTAATCAAACAAAACAATAACGAATTGTAAAAATATAATCTCATTTTTTGTTTGATAAAATAAAACAACAATAATTTATTTATTTATTTATTTTTCAATCTAACTATACCTACTTTATCATTATTATCTAAATCAAGATAAGAACAATGTTATGACCCGTTCATTTTTATGAGATCACAACTAACAAATAAAAATAAATAAATAAAAAATAATCATCGATTAAAGCTACATTCATTCATTAAATAGAGATATAACAACTAACAAATTAGTCATTTCAATCAAATTCATGAATAAACAAAATATAAGAAAACTTGTCATAAAATTATATCAAATTCCATAAATAAATTAGAGAGATAAGAAAAGTTGAATACCGCAATGTCTTGACTGAACCTCAATTAGAACACCCACCAAATTTTTGTAGGTGGTTTGTGATGGTATATGTGTTGTGTTTAAATAAAATAGTAATGAAAAAGGAAGAAAATATGTGAATGTATTGGTGAATTTTCGAAAGAAAAGTAAACTAAAAATAAAAATGGATTCCTCTTTTTCTTTTCCTGCGTGAGTTTTCTCTTTTTTTTCCTCTTGTTCGTTGTTGTCTGTCTATGTTGGGTTTTTTTTTTCTGTACGTTTTTTGTGTAGCTGTGCTGTCTGTAGAGTATATAGGAGTGTGTAGAGGGGTTGGATGTTGAGGGTAGTGGAGTGGAGTTGGGGTAGGGGTGAAGTGGGGTCGCGTGTGATGGAGTGTGGAGTGTAGTTGCTGATGTATGGTAGGAAATGGGGAGGGAGGTGGGGTAGTGTAGGTTAGTAATTATTTTTATTTAAATTATATATAGAATATAAAAATATTAACTCATTATCTTGAATTAATAAAATATAAGAAGAATTAAATAATTATTTAAAAATGTAATTAAGAAATACTAGCTTATTTATTAAAATTAAAATTAAAAGAAAATATATATATTTTGTAGTTTTCAAATCTTTTAAAATAAACTTACTAAAATAAGACAAAATCAAAATATCTAACTTGACATAAAAAAAAATTAAGAAATAAAAATAGTATAAAATTTTATGTTCAATAAAAAATTACGTATCTACAAAGTGTTGAAAAAATAAATAGACATATTCATAATTGTAAGCTATCTAACATTCATAAATTATTTTGCAGCATTAATGGAAAACTCAAATTTAGATGAGCAACATACAAAAGTTGAAGTTCTATTACAAGAAAGTGATATGGAAGAAACAAGACAGATTGTTTCTGAAATAGGAGTTGGAAATTCAAGAGACCCCTATATTGGTAAGGAGTTTTGGTCACTTGATGATTTATTTAAATTTTATCTTGAATATGTTTATCGTAGTGATTTTAGTATGCGTTTAATGACGGAGTCAAAATTTCAATTAAGAAGTGTCAAAATATAAAAAAGTTAAATCGTGTAGAAGTTGAGTAGTGTCAATATAATATATATATATATATATATATATATATATACATAAAAAAAAATCTTATATAGCTATGCAGTGATTTTCCGACGAAGGGGTGTCAGTCGACACCCCTCAATTGTATGTGGCTCCGCCACTGTATGCGTCGAGGTCGTATGACTAAGTCAAGAAAAGATAAATCAACAATTGGTCAAGAGTTTGTCTGTTCAAAGCAAGGATTTCGTTCAAAGAAAAACTTAGAAAATAATAAACCACGAGATGAAACTAGAGAAGGATGCAAGTGCCATAAAGGTTATACTCCCTTTGGTTTAATTTATATGTCTCATTTTCTTTTTTAATCAGTCCTAAAAATATATACATTATATTTTCATATCTAGTAACCATTCAACTTTAAAATACTTATTTTACTCTTAATAAAATAATTTATTACACAAAAATTTATGACTTATTTTAAATCACAAATTTAAAAGTTATTTTTTAAAAAGAAAAAATTGTACGACCTTAAATTATATCACATAAATTAAGACATTAAAAAAACAGTAACAACTTAACCATGAGTTTAACAATAAATATTGAGAATTCGTTGAAACGGCTTGCACACATGAAGAGTATTGGAAACTACTATGAAAGAACATATGAAATAACAAGGGTGAAATGAACATGCTTCTAGAACTGTGCTGGAAATAAAAGTCACTGAGGTGACACGTTAAGAAAGCACTTGATGATACCCACTAAATTATCATTTTGCCACTGAAGTTATTTTTTAAAAAGAAAAAATTGTACGACCTTAAATTATATCACATAAATTAAGACATTAAAAAAACAGTAACAACTTAACCATGAGTTTAACAATAAATATTGAGAATTCGTTGAAACGGCTTGCACACATGAAGAGTATTGGAAACTACTATGAAAGAACATATGAAATAACAAGGGTGAAATGAACATGCTTCTAGAACTGTGCTGGAAATAAAAGTCACTGAGGTGACACGTTAAGAAAGCACTTGATGATACCCACTAAATTATCATTTTGCCACTGAAGTTATTTTTTAAAAAGAAAAAATTGTACGACCTTAAATTATATCACATAAATTAAGACATTAAAAAAACAGTAACAACTTAACCATGAGTTTAACAATAAATATTGAGAATTCGTTGAAACGGCTTGCACACATGAAGAGTATTGGAAACTACTATGAAAGAACATATGAAATAACAAGGGTGAAATGAACATGCTTCTAGAACTGTGCTGGAAATAAAAGTCACTGAGGTGACACGTTAAGAAAGCACTTGATGATACCCACTAAATTATCATTTTGCCACTG